>JAYDZE010337375.1:0-17975 GCA_034509125.1 Monilaria moniliformis | reverse complement strand
AATGCATCATTATTCATCATTAACTATATCATTATGCGTCTCACGATTTTTTCCATAAAAATTAGAATCCATAATCATTCAAATCTTTCCATAAAAATCGGTTATACCATAATTGACCAGAATATAAAATTAATAAAATATTCTTCGGCTATTATAAAGCCGCCACGTGTTATGCATATCTACCGTTAGATTTTTGAAATGCACAATCAAGATTGGTTCTTAGTTTTGCAATAAGAATTGATTCAGATTTGATTACAACTCTCTATATATATATATGTATATTGTTGTTAAGTTGATTTAGTTCCTCAGAATATAAAATAAGAAGTTGGTTTAGTTTATGATTTTATATGATTGATAACGGTAGTCTTCCACATGATTGTAGCTTCGGTTCTGGTTAATGGGCTGTAAAGCGAATAAAACAAGTATCTAAATTTTTTACTTAAAACAATTGATTATACATTTATGTTCCATTGAGTGTGTTATTATTATTAATTTATTATCATTAAATCGATATTATGGGCTAATTTATCTTTCGAGGACTTAGTAAAATAATATTTTTTATTTTTGTACCTTGCCCCTTAATTTCCTTGTGAACGCTAGACATGTTTGATCTTTTTTCCTAATATCTCATTAAATAGTTTTTCTTCATATGCATAAAATAAGAATAGGAATTTATGTGACGACAGCAATGATGTGTGTGGTTACAATGTATAAATTTAATATAAAATTAGATTTCTCATGCACAAAAATTATTATATACGTACTGAAATAAAACTTTTTGAAATCTCTCATATTTTATGCAATAAATGGATATTCAACATAACACACTTTTAAAAAGCTCAAACATTCAAAAGATATTAATTTTGGTTGTTCATTATTATTTCCTACACAAAATACAGTGTGTAGGTGATTAGATCAATAATTAAGTTGAATTTATAAATTCTTCTACCTATTTAGAGGTCATGAATTATCTATTTAGAACCATCAAGTTTGTATAATATTGATTTTATAAATTAAAAATATTATCCAATTACATAAGTAAGTAGTACATGATTCAACACTGACGAGACAAAACGTTGATAATGTGATTTAGCAAGTAAAGATACTCACAAGGCTACGACCTTCAATTATTCGTGAATATTGTGACAACCATATTGCTAAAATGGCCAGTTTTGAAATTTTGAAGACCGCTAGAGATAACTTTTTTATAGGAGTTTCTCATATATATATATATCAAGAAGCCAACAAGGCTGTTTATATTTTAGCTGATTTAGTGACAACAGGTGTAATAAAGTCGGTTTAGACTGAGAATTTTCCATCGTAGTTGGAATACACTGTAATAAAACTATCATGTTTCCTTGTTAAAAAAAAATGTATTTAGTATAAAAAAGTTTAACAAACAAAGTTATACATATGAAACTGAAATAAATGAACCAGGTAACTATTTTTGTGGATCCACATCAGTCACTATTTGAACTAAAACTATACTCATCTAAGTAATTATTTTTCACTATAATTTTTTTGTTACCAAAAAAATTAAGTAATATTTAAAATAAAATATTTGATATTTTAACTTTTGTCCTCCAAATCTCATTGCAAATAATAATATGAGAGATTAAGACCCCAAAATGAAAGGGTCAAAATCAAAATTGCACATATATGTAATTTACTGAATACATGTTAGTAATGGGATAAAATATCAAAATTGGGCAACCTTATTGTACCTAACAATTAATAAAATAAATTAGAAAACGACATATACATCCCCACCCAAAAAAATATAAAAATAAATGAATTATTACGTCATGCATGTCCCCTAGTTTCCAACTAGTCAATTGTTCTCCACCTCAAAAGATATTGATATACAAAAACATAATTTTTTTTTTGTTTTTAAAAAAGTGTAAAAGTCCCATTTAGACCCAAAATGAAATCTTAATCCATCTACTATGTTCTCAAAAGATGAAAAGAATTGCTTTAAATCCAATCACCATTTTAACATAGAGAACAACATCCCACATATCACAAAAGGGCAATTTTGGTACTTCAACAGCCATTATTTTATTTTTATTTTTTTCATAAAATATTATTTTTATTAGAAAAAGATTATATGCCCTTTGTTTTCCTTGAGTAATATATTTTGTTTAATATTTTTGTATATGTTATCTCAATCAGCCCCGCCTTTCACCCCTAAAGACAAACTAATTTCCGACATAAACCTTCATCCAATTCCACTGTCCTATTCATGAACACACATTCACAAATACAAATACACAATCACATAGACGCACACACACTCTCTCTTTTATATACATCTATATATATAGACACCCCAATAGTCTCACTTCCAGTCCTCTCTCTCTCTCTGGGCCTTGTTGCTCAAATGGCAGAAACATAATACCAATCTTTAGCATGCAACAGAGACCCCATCAAAACCCCATCTTTTGATAACTTCCATCGACAGCAAAGCACATTCATTGAGGCTGATTTCCCAATGGCTGATTACAACGCCTTTGACTCTGCTTCAACAGACCTCTTCTGCAACGAAGAAACCAAAGTCTTTTCTTTCGACGACGACGACGACGATGATCATCGTCCCCTTCAACCTCCCACCAACCATATTATAGCTGAAAAAGATTTGATTTTTAGCAGTGGGTCATCGGATTCAGATTCACTGGTTCATCTCCCTTGCCTCAGTGAAGAATGTATTGACTACATGTTAGAGAGAGAGAGAGAGCACCTCCCTAGAGATGATTACCTTGCCAGATTGAGAAATGGGGACTTGGATGTTGGATTGAGGAGAGAGGCAATTGATTGGATGGTCAAGGTGATGATCTGATTGCCATTTCTTGAAATTTTACTTTTTCATAAAAAGTTTAATCTTGTTCAATCTTGAGGGGGCCAATCCAGTTTCTTAATCTGCACAAATGGGCCAATTTTGGCAAATTCTTGATTTTTCTCTAGATTTTCCTTAATGGGATTTTCATTATAAGTCTCATTCCAAAAAGGGCCAGAGCCAAAATGATAAATGCTAATTGGATTTGATGCATTAATGATCATCCATTAATGGCTTTCTTGATTCCAAGCACTCTGTTTGTCTCTGTTGCAAAGCTTTTCTCTTTTTCAGAAAAAAAAGCACAAAAAAGTGCTTTTTCCCTCCAACAGTTTCACTGATAAAACTCAATGTTTGTTTGTGCTTTACAGGCTTGCGCCCACTTCAGTTTTGGAGAGTTGTGTTTGTACTCTGCAATCAGCTATTTCGATCGGTTTCTATCCATCCACGAATTGCCTCTATCTTCATCAGAAAAGGTACAACACTGCTGAATTCATTCCCATTGAATGAAATCTTGTTACCTTGTTCCCTTGAATGCTGATTTTCTTCGTGTTTGTCGCCTTTGTTTTGAGTAGGGAGGCAAGAATTGGGCAGTTCAATTAGTTGCAGTTGCTTGCTTATCTCTTGCAGCCAAGATAGAGGAGGTTAATGTTCCCTCCACCTTAGATTTGCAGGTGATGATCACTAAACTCAACATAGGACTACTGTTTGTTGTGATTTATTGATTGATCGATGTTTTTGTCGTTGTAATGAGGCAGGCAGAGGTGCCTACGTTGTTGTTTGAAGGGAAAACCATTCAAAGAATGGAGATTTTGGTGCTAAACAGTTTGAATTGGAAGATCAAAGCTTACACTCCATGCAACTTCATTGACTACTATCTTAGGAAGATGAATGAGGGTGGATTGCCATTAGGTCTCGTGATTAGCCGCTCCCTTCGCCTAATCTCGAGCACGATTGAAGGTGATTACTGTGTTTTTCTTAGTGTGCTGCATAGATCTGCAGAAACTTGAAAATCCTAGAAGAAGAAAAAAAGTTTATGGGGATTGTTTGTTTTTGATTGAATGTTTGGTTGTGATATTGAATGCTGCAGGTATTGAATTCTTGGAATTCAAACCAGCTGAGATAGCAGCAGCTGTGGCAATGTGTGTTTCAGGGGAAATGCAAGCAATGGACATTGATAAGGCATTGTCTTGTTTGATAGGAGTTGAGAAGGTAGGTCTTGAGGTTGGTCCCCCCTTGGTAATAGTTTGGCTAGTTATCCCTTTTAATTATGGTCGGAATTTATGACTTTAGCAAACTTGTTGTTTCTTTTTAAAGAAAACGCGGTGTTTTGTATCTAAATCTTGATTGACTTTTTGCAGGGGAGGGTGGTGAAGTGCTTAAAAATGATTCAAGAATCTAAGTCATCAATGAGGGGGACGAGTACTACTACTACTACTATGACAGACGCTGCTGCTAGGGTTGCAATGGCGAATTCTACAAATCTGGCTCCTCGGAGCCCGAATGGGGTGTTGGATGCAGTGTGCTTGAGCTATAAAAGTGATGAAACAGCAGGTGGATCATGCCCAAGTTCCTCACACACTAGTCCAGTCACTAAGAGGAGGAAATTGGACAAAGCAACAACCTTTTTAGGTGGAGATTCTTGAAGTCATGGAGAAATGTGAAATTTGGACTCACACATTAAACTTCAGTTGTTAGGTGTGTGGAAATTAATAAAAAGGAAAGAAAAAAAAAACACTAGGAAGAGAGAAGTTGAGAAATGGAAGAGGAGGAGGAGACATGCTTTGAGCATGAAAAGAGGCAAATGTTTGTAGCTGTCATATAATAATCAAAGCATTGTAATTTGTATGATGATTGGAGAAGACAAGCACAAGAATTTGGGATGGGAATTTAGAGGAATTAATGTGTAATATAAAGAATAATCTTTTGAGTTTTTCTCTTTTTTTTGTTGGTATTTATTCTTATATTGTTAATTTTCATGGATGTTATGTAATTTTACTTTACCTTTTGTTATATAATAAAAACAAAAAAAAAATTGATTGGTATTATTTAAATAGATCTCGAGATTATTGTCTTTGTGATTTCCATATTGATACAATCTATGTTCTGTTGATTTAGAATTGTATCCAGCTTCAGAAGGTTTTAATATTGAATAGGATGCAGAACTGATCTATGTATTTGTAATTGTTGAATAAATATTATTAATAATAATAAACGGTAGGATTGGCTAAAAAACACTTAACTCTAAATTAATATATCTCTGTTCAAGATCTCTCATCATTTGATCATTTCCCTAAACCCCCTCTATAATCAAATCGGTTTGGATCCTCTATCCTAATATTTCTATGTTCCACTTGTATCCTACTAATAAATATATTAATTTTAGTATTATTCATTATAAAAATGAAATTTTATTATAATATAATAAACTCCCATTAACAATTACTACTAAAGTAGAGAATAATCAACCCTAATGAATTTAGTAAATTTCAAAAATTTAAATATGCTAAAAATGATTATATATTCTAGTTAGGTACAAATCAATCCTAACTTAGCAATTACAAAATAAAATTAATAGAAATATCATATATTCAATGAATAAAAGAAAATTACATGCGATAGAGATGCCAAAAAATGGGAAAGAAAATCTCAAATATATTCAAACACATTGAACTTGGTCGTTAAGACTAGACAAGTAGAAATAAATCAAAATCTTAAGTAACTACCACAAGAAACGATCACAAATCATGGCCACAATGTAACACATTCGTCTTATCTTCCCATACCAACAAATCCTACAACAAACTTCTCAATAAACTTTGGTTACAAGTCAAATTTGTGAGGCAAGTTCAGTTTTGAGTCTAAATTTGTAAATCCAGTATATTTTTGAACCTTTTTCTCTTTGATTGTGAATCTTGACCCGCCATATTGATTTAACTCATAAAACCATTTCACACAAGATTCTCTCGTCTTATTTTTTCACCAACCTTTGTTTTCTTGTCGTTTGCCACTCGAATTCAAATAAATCGCGATTCACGTTGTCTATGTGCTTGAGTGGGTGTCATGGTGTGTGTGCATGTTGTGCGTGTTTGTGGGCCTTGCATAATAACCGTTAAAAGTGAAGTTAAAAATTTAAAAATAGTTGGACGCATTAAATATATGTGTTCACATTCATATATGATGAATGCAATTAGAAATAGATGACAATCATGAAAGCAAACCTCTTCACACTAAAAGAGGACTAAATCCCACCTTGGAACCTTTCACGAGTTTAGTAAGGCAGAATTTATTTGAACAAAAGAAGTAACTAAGTCGTGTCTTTCAATTTTCACAAAAACATTTGAAGT
Source organism: Monilaria moniliformis (assembly GCA_034509125.1). NCBI lineage: Eukaryota > Viridiplantae > Streptophyta > Magnoliopsida > Caryophyllales > Aizoaceae > Monilaria > Monilaria moniliformis. The sequence goes on along the minus strand of JAYDZE010337375.1, from coordinate 11,798 downwards.
TATATGAAGAGTCCAAACCACAAATTGATACCAAATAAAAAAGGGAAGTATTATATAACACATATTTTTTGTTTGTTAAAAACAATTGTACTACCTTTTATTTGGTTTACATAAGAGATTGATTCTAGTGTCACCAATTTCTTTTTTTAATTTATACATACATGTATCTGAAATAACTTGAACTCTTCCTCTATTAATTGAAATAGAAACCTTTTACAGACTGGGTTGTGTTGCACCGTTGGAGCATCACCGACTTGGAATTGAGACAATGATGTCAATATTAGTATGAAAAATTAAAATTTCCACAAAAAACAAATAAGAGTAGAAAATTAATTGCAAAGAGACATGCGCCAAGGGGGGAGCGATCTGCAAGAAGAGATGTGGGCCTATATAGCCTACAGGCCCACATCCGTTTGGTTTTGACTGTTGTGTACTCTGCGTTTGACCAGTCATCACTATTGCCCTTTCCCTAAACAACTATAATAACACAAACAAGGCAATATACGTTTGCAGAAATGAAATGTATTCATAGATTATTATTATTATTATTGTTATTTTGAGAGATATCATAGTTATTGGTAGGAAAAATTACATTTAGATCGATTTTAAGATAATACATACTTTGGATTTTGATGTATTAATATCCAAAGAATGTACGTTTTGTAATCTAGAATTGAGCAGTCTCAATTTCACGCGCATCTTGTCAGACAAATATACACATCATTATTATATATCTTTCAATATTATTGTGGAATCAGTCGCTTCGCTACCTCATTTTTCAGGTACCGAAAAAATCATCAAACAGCCCCACTCGCACTGGATGCACATGCCTCTATGGCCACGTCACGTGATTAGATTCAATGCGCCAAATAAACTAACAATATACTACTATAAATTTTAACCATGCTTATTGGCGAACACCTTTCGTTCCATTTCTGTATTAATTTGTTTTACATACTAAATAAAACATGATTAGCTTTCATTTCATTTCTGTATTAATTTGTTTTACATACTATATAAAACATGATTAGTACTTGTCTAAATGTCCACGTTTTCTTGAAATACTAGCGCCAAACTTATAATTGCAACGATATACTAGAGTGTGTTTGGTAAGTTTAAAAATACTTTATTTGACAAGTGAAAAAATTAATCCAATTTTTATATTAATTTTAATTGAATAATTATTTTTAAATTATATATATATATATATATATATACATTATAATTTTACGTTATTTTCTATATAATTTAAGTTGTGTGTGCGAATGTATGTGTCGTGTGTATTGTGTGTCGTGCATGTAAAGTTGTGTGTGTGTGCAATAAGTGTGTTGTGTGTGTGCGTGTGTGCGAGCGCGCTGTGTGTTTGCCGTGGAGGTATCAAATTTTATAGTTATTTGGATTTCAAAATATTTACTTTAGATATTGAATTCAAATAATGAAATTGAAATAATTTAGAATTAAAATTGAATTTCAAATTCAAACATTTTTGTTTATCAAACAATGAATTTAAAATTGAAGACTCCAATTTCAAATTCAAATTTCCAATTCTAAACTACCGAACCTAAAGGAAAAGAATCATAGTAAATATATTTTGTATTGAGTGTTAAAAACCTCTAAGTTGGGTTATTTAAATACATGTATGAGAAGATGACAGTTCGATAAAGTTGAGGCAACCGTACTTAGATTTCAGCTCATAAAACGCTCGCACCGTATCTTGATCTTTTAGTAAACAAACCAAACTTGAGCTTCAAGTCGAACTCAATAATATCCTCAAATGATACTCAAGCTTGATTCGAATGGTGGAGGATACGCAGCTTAAGCACCCCCGCTGTGGAAATTTATTGCCAAAACATGTAGCTGCTCTGTGACTCTGTCCATGCTCTAGGATCCGATGTAATATAATAAGTATTTATTTCACATATAACATGTGCGTAACAGGACTTAAATGACATAAAAAATCAGAATATACTTATTCAAATGAAGGCTATCTCAGTAGTCAGTACCAACGACAAAAGTTGGAATCAATCTCAGTAGTCAGCACCAACAGATTTTTCACTATCCCAATCAAGGGCATTTAAGTGTTCTTTCCTTGAGCTGAAAGTCTAAAAAAATAAGCTTATTACCGCCATGCTGCCGCTTCATGGCAATGTGAATGCTGTACACTTGAAAATTGTTGGGAAAAATAGGGTGAAACCACCAGGCAAAGGCAGCTCATTTTCTTCTACTCTGCAGAATGAATTGTCTTGTCTTTGCTTCTCGAACATAGACTAGCTAGATGAAGTCTGGTTGGCCAGTTGAGGTTAAGCAACGATGCCACATACGGCTGTTGGGGTCAAGGACCTTGGGCTGAGCTATCACTTCCGGAATTGGGAAATACGCGTAGTGTGTATTGCATATTCCCACTGTGATGCCACTATACCCAGCAAATGCGCCATGAACCTGCCATGATATTTGTCTAACTTTGAGCAAATAGCTTCCACAAGCATGTATAAAATAATGTCGTTCAAGAACACATACGTGCTATTTAAATCTAACATATATCCACATGAAAATATAGTTCAATCATCTATTTTTTTTAGGGCGGTCGTTCGATCATCTAGTTAAGTCTAGAGATTTATGCAGACTTAATCTCAAAAAGAGAGAACCTCAAATTCAGTTGTATTAGAGTGACAAGGATGGTTTAGGGGCTTTCTCATAATATATGCTACAATCATTAATCTACCTCATGTCGTGGTGAGCTTAGCAAATTTAAGTAGTGCAAACATTACTCAATCTCACTGATATATATACAAAAGCTCTTGGATTTGTATTCATGCAGAAAATTTCAAGCGTAGGAAGAAGAAATGGTATTGGCATTGGTTTGGTCAATGTATGTCGGTTGCCGTAGAAAAGACAGAAAGTGGCATGACAAATAACGACTTACAGCATTTTGACCGAGCACAGTGCATAGAATCCCGTCTGATGCATTTGCACGGCATGCACGTATCATGTAAGTCGGATCAATGTATTTCACATCTGCCGGATGTCCCATCTCTTTGAAGAACTTCTTTACCTGTAAGGTGTAAGTAAAGATATTAGTGGCAGATGATAACCAGAAAAGCATTTACATCTCGAAGTTTTAAGATTAAAAAATGAAGGCAGGTGTAACGTGTAAGAACATACAGAATTCATGATCTTTTAGTTTACTTCAAATCTTAGCATCTCTTAATCAAGAAAAAAAATTAAAATGCTTTAATTACTTTCAGGGAAACCTGTGTAGAAAACTTCAACTCACCTTCCAAAAATTCGGAAAGAAATATATCCATCTTATATTGAATAGCAGAATATCAGTTCATAGAGCACCACTGTTAATTTAATACAATTCACAATATAAGCAGGAAAATATGGCACCACAACGTGATGCAAATTTTATTACATTTTAGCATACAGCACCACTATGAAATGGCGAAAAGGTGCAGTCCAGTAATTAAAACCATGCCTGAAAATGAGAGGTCAACTAACTAAAGACTAGATGTATCAAATTCAGCGAAGCAAAAGGGAAAAAAGAAACTATAGTTGAAGGACTACAAGCAGGTGAAGGACAAACCTCTTGTTGTATATGAACACCAATATCCCCCAGAACGATGTTCCCTGATGCATCTGTAGCGTTGGTCTTCTGTAGAAGATCCTGAATGCAAAGCAGAAATAGCTGTTAAATATTTATATCGGCCACCATGTTAAATGGATACTGAAAGAGTCTTTCAATCTTTCACAATCAAGAGCATGTATCAGGTTTGATTTTCAACATCCACAGCAAGCAGATTCATAGCATGTTCTATTTCACAAAATTAACTTGGATAAGATGATGAAAGAGAATTGTGAAAATCAAATTCAGCTGGTAGGTGTGTGCTATTCTGGAAAAGGGGATTATATTTTTTAGACCAAAAAGGAGAGGCATCATCCGACTGACCTGACCAGCTCCCTCTGCAACACAGACAACAGCAGACCCCTTTCTCTCAAGCAGGTATTTTAGGTGATTTAGGACACCATGAGGTCCATGCAGATTAAATTTTACCTGAGTGATTAAGGAAAATACTGAGACAAATGACCAGAATAGCAAAATGGATTCTAATTTTAAATTGAGTCTGCAGAAATGGTACCTCCGGAATCAGGCATATATCAATCTGTCCACTAGCAAGAGATGCCTGCATAGCTATGAAACCACTACTTCGACCCATCAATTTCACAATCCCGATGCCACGATAAGCACTATGTGCCTGTCAAATCACAGAGAGAACATCTAAATAAGGACATAACGTGAGAGTAGCATTGCATAGACCTTGAGCTTGAAGATAGCTTAGGATAGCAAGTGAACGAACAATCAAATCTATTATGAAGATACTGAAAAGATAAAAGAGCTGTATGACTTTTGACCTCAATATATGCAGAATTAATTGCTCTTTGTGCCTCTTCAACAGCCGTATCAAAACCAAATGTCTTATCCATAAGCAGAATATCATTGTCAATGGTTTTTGGCACACCAACTACAGCTATCTTCAAACCTCTTTTACGGCACTGGAGGGAAGCACAAAAAATATAAAGTAAACAATTAGAGGTGCAATGCAAAGTGATGCTCAATAAGGCATATGTGACTTGTCATGACATGGCTCCCAGTTCTTCACTTTTTCAACTTTGTGCTTGGTATAGAACTTGTGTTGCTGAAAATGATAATGATGTATAGCAAGGTATAATTTAAATACAAAAGCCATAAGCCAAAAACCTCTTCGTGTATGGCATTGGCACCAGCATGCGTACCGTTTCCACCCAGTACGAAGAGCATGTTTATCCCTCTTTCCTGCCATCAGTTCTTGAATTAGTATTGGAACAATTGAACAAATATTGCATTTTAAAACAGAATATGATGAAACCAGATATTAGCGGCAACCACAAACTTTACCTCCATACTTTCTACAATGTCAGCCACTGTTGGTCCTCCCCGTGAAACTCCTAGCAAGCTTCCTCCCGAAAGATGAATATTTTGGACCACTTTTCTGGAGAGCTGAAGTGACATACCATAGCACATACAGTGTGACCAAATATGATAGTGATATTAAATATGCAAAAAGGCACATTTTCTGAAGAAAGTTGTCAGAGTCATGATTCCTAATCTATCCAACTTGTTAAGGAAGGATTCAGTATAAAATAGTATCATAGCAAATATGCCATTTATTGAGAATATGGATAGGAAAAGTATCAGAGATGTTACATTTATACACTCAGTTACCAAGTACATTGGATAGTGCCTCAATCATCAATATAAGATAAGCTAATGAGAAGTAGAGGATCATTTGATGGTTACATCCTACAGAACTTTTTACGAATTTTACAGGATTACGTGTTGCAAATTTCTACTGCATCATTAGCTGTATAGGTGCACTTGTTGTTATGCATTATTAGCCATAAACTTTCTCAACCGGAACATGTTAATGAACTTTGAACAAAAGCAATTGATAACACATCTAGTAAGAAAAGCATCTTTTACATAGAGAGATCATTATTGGCTGATAAGCTATATTCTTGTGAAATATACTCACAGGCATCTCAGCTAAACTTGTGTCAGAAAAGCCACGATAACCAAAAGGTATCCCAACAATCTGTTTCACGCCATATATCTCAAGGGTGATGACTATCTGCAGCATTAACAAGAAAATTATAAGTTACAAAGTGGTCATTCAAAAGATGTATTAAACTTATTAGAACATGATAGTACTTTTAGTGTATCAAATTCATCTTAAGTTAATTGATTCCAATAGTTGAGATCAACTTTATTTCCTCTCTACTAAGAGAGGTCGCTAAGAAAGAATTATAACAAGCTATATTTGATGCTACAAGACTCCCGAATAAAGGAGGACACAAGAAAGAGAGGATAACCAATTTTTTTTGATAATTCTACAAGCTAATAATTGAAACTAAATAAAAAAAAATACCAAATGATGGACATAATGATCTTTTTCATGTAAAAAGATACCTGTCGTATCACATCATTGAGACCAGGACAAAGGCCTCCACAAGTAACAATTGCTGCTTTTACCTCCTCTGGCTTGAAGTATATTTTCTCTCGGGGTCCGGCACGGTGAACCCTGACATTTAGTAATTAAAAAAAAAAGTAAAACTACAGGACTGTTACTGTAGACAAATTGTCAGGACACTGAATGACCCTTTTCAATTCTCTCTCTTTTTCTGGGGGGGTAACAGTTCCAAGTGAATATAACAACCGTACAAATTTGAAGATTTAATTGTTTTCTCTATATTTATCAACCTCAGAAAGTGAAACCTTGCAATATGATTTTTACCATTGTTCAATCCAGGAACAACTAGGATCGATACACTCAGCACCTGCAGATGTAGGAGATGAAAAACGTATGACCTGAAACATTGGATGCAGAAATTTAGTAAGGCAGTAGGCCTCTGGTGTCCAGAGATATGAAGTGGTCATATTATTTTCCATTTAATGCAAGCTTGAGCAATCACAAAAGATCAAAATCATTACTAAATTCAAATAGTTTAGACATAATAGAATAAGGCTTGAGTAATGCATGAAATTATGATTAAAATCATTACTAAAAACCATGGTTTTCACAGTTTTTTCAGATATAAGTCATTTGTCAAGTTTCATAGCATCTACATTTTCGCAATTACAGGACCAAAGTGGAAAGAGCAAAGTGGAGTGCATTAACTATATATAACCTCTTCAAATAAGACATTCATATTGAACAGAGACTCATGAGGTCTGAATACAACAACACATCAATATATAGCGAGATCGAGAATGAGGAAATGACAGAGTTAAGAATACAACATCACAAAGATATTATAGGGATGTGCACAAAAGGTATTTATGCAAAACTGTATATAATATCTACGGTCTACCTGCATCCTTCTCTATGACTGAAGTTGCAGAAGTTAAAAAACCCGCCTAGTTACATTACATCTAACACTTGTTTCCAGGAATCCTGTTGTTTGTAATCTATTACAACCATAAAAATAAATTATATGTTCCCATTCTCTCAAACCTTCGTAACTAAGTATAAACTCTTAGTCTTACATGCTCTATTATAGTGGATATAACTAGAGAAAAAAAAAACAAGAAAACCACCACGTATAATTCATAATCAAAATTTACATGTCAATTTCTCAAGACTCCAGAAAACACGGAAACACCAAATTACAGATATGCAGACAGGCGAAAATGAAACAGAAGAATCTGGCAATTACCCTGCCACATGTCGATCATGGATCAAACGGCACTTGCTGCAGTAATTATGAATATCACTGAAACAAAAAATTGAACTGGCATCATACCTTAAGCAGTACTCTGTCGTCGTTATTGATATAACCGTGCCACGCTTCATCTGATGGATAAACTTCCGCAAATTCAGAACTTATAGGACTCCTGCAACAGACTCTAAAATTAATTCATTCTCTCAAGTGAAAATGCTAAGTGCTGTCTTATCCTTCATCTTTCAGCAGCAAGCAAAAAACTGCTCCATTATAATTTCAAGAGAAAAAGATAACGATATTATACTTTCATCTAGCAAACACGATATCAAGCGTATGAATCACACAGAGCAAAATTCGATCAAATTAATCAACTCAAATCATAAGTCATGAGAAAACTCTAATTCAATTCCGAGTGCAAACCTCATTTTCAAGCAGAAAGTGGAAGGATACGAGGTGGCGTCGGGAATCACATCAGTAATATGCGGAATGCGGAAGCGAGCCTCGAAATCGCTCTGATACTTTGATTTCCAATCCGGATCGCTGAAATCAATGCTCGCCTGCTTCGCCGCCTCTGCTCTCACCTGAATTCTCCTCCGAATCCGGCTCAGCTTCGCGTACGACACGGAAGACAGAAGAGCGTGATCAGCGCGAGCAGTCCTCGGCGCCGCGAGCATCGCCGGTTTGATCGCCGGCGAAAGCGCGTCCATTAATTGAGCAGGAGCAGGAATGCTTTTAAACCTCGAGCACTGAAAACTTTTGAAATTTAGCTGTATATACATACAGCGTCGTGTACGTATATATTGAGCGGGTGTGGGGGGTAGGTGGGGGGAGATCGGAGTGACGGAGAAAGAGAGGGAGCTTTGGATTTGTTGGATAGTCGAAGTGCTTTTTGGCCTTTTTCTGGTTTATTTCTTTTACTTGTCAGAGTCCAACCCAAGAATTTACGAAAGCGGCTGTTTGGTATTTGAGCCTCTTCCCTGACCTTCCATATCGTTGACCATGAAAAATAAAATTAATTTTATTGGTAAATTATTGATTTATATTTGTCGTGTCAATTTGAAATATTGAGGATGGTTAAATGGGAACCGCTGGTTCAGTCCGATACTGAACCGGAACACATGGTTCGGTTCGAAATGAATCAGAGCTGTCGGTTTGGTCTGAAACCAGACTGGCGATTTCGATTTTGAAATCGTAACCGTCTCTCACAGGCTGAACCGAAACCAGCATATCGATTCTATCAGTTCGGTTTGAATTTCGATTCCATAATTTTTGAAACCGTAATTGATGGTTAACTGCTGGTAGTCTGACCCAAAATCAGAAAAAACTGAAAAAAAAACCAAAAAAAATCATGGAATCAAGAAAAACTACAGAAAATTGGAAAAGAAAACCGGTAACAACTGTTAAAAAACGGTATAACCGATAAAAAACCGTCAACTTTGAGCCGAAACCAAAACTGCAAAATTTCTTCCCGAACTGATTCTCGTTTCAATTTTTTTAGAACCGGAACCGGAGGTTTATGAACCTGACGGCAAGACTAATTTGAAATATTTTATGTAGGTCGACATAAAACACAATATAGTAATATGACTTCCCAGATATTTGATGTGTCGATTGACTTTAGATTGTCGGTAGTTAAAAATGTGTTAATGTATTAGTCCGTTAATTAAGTTTGTTGTCCTTTGACTCGATAGATTATCTATACTAATACTAAAAGCCTGCATTGTGGCTTTCACGCCTAACTTAATCTTATTTAAGACACAAGTATAGTTTACCATTACAAGTATAATGTTATTACTTTGTCAGATGTTTTAATATACAGTTTGTGTTATCTTTACCTTTTGTGCTGGGCCAGGAAATCTGACATATAAATAGTTGTGCCTCTAACTTCTCGCCATTTTTCATTCGACATTTGTATTGCAATGCCAAATTCCAGCCGGATGGGAGGATGAAAAATGGCATACAAGCATCGCATCAAATTGATTGTCCAGACATGTAAATAGTGCTGAATAATTACATTATGAAAACAGGAAAAAAAAAATGGTCGACGGTGGTTGGCTTGCGTAAAAACTGGAGTTCAGTTACACCTGAAGTATTTGCAGAATTGGTTAAAAGAGAGAAGAAAACAGTTTTGAACTTAGGTAGAAAAGTTTGAACATTACCTTACTTTAAGGTGTGAAAGGTGACGGAGAAGCTGATCTTCTTGTTGTTTGTCAGCTCAAAGTTGCAGGATATTCCCATTTTGAGTTTGTTGTCGGCGTAAAATTGTGACCAGCCTCTGGTTATCAATATTCTATCTCCTTCGTCTCTAATGCCAAGTGTCCACGATTTTTTGTTCACTCGCAATATGACCTCTGATGTTGATTTGGTACCAATATTTTCTGCCCAGAATCGTTTGGGTATGTTTTGCAAGGTGATGAAAACTCAAATGCGTCAGTGAAAGGTATCCAAGAACGAGCGGAACAGCATCATAAATGAGGACATAGAGGATGAAAACATATTTGCACAATAGAACTGTTTCATTGATTTTCGGCGTGACTACAACTCCACACAACTAGCTATATATAGCAAGATTCCTTAGAGAAGAAAACAAAGATCATTTAATGCAAACCCTAATCGTACTGATAAAAGCTATCACTAAACAACAAACTAAAGAAACCGAAAGTAACTCAACCACAGACACTCTAGCATGCAGCTCGTGAGCTGTCATAAGTTAACCACAGACCATGACTTCGTTCCAGCTAGGATCAGTCCGCGAGACTTGAGCTGACGTGGAACGTTTCTTGGATGCGGGAGTAGGTTGATCATGCGAGCCTATTTCTTCGACCAAGTTGCATTCTCGGATTTGATCAGCTACGCTAACAGTCAGCAACTATAACAGCAAGATAGCAAACAAAACTTCAGCTACAATAACAGCCAGATATAGTAAACAAAACTAAAATGCATCAGCTACAATAACAACATGATATATCAAATAAAATTCAAATGCATCAGCTACTATAACAGCAAGATATAGTAAATAAAACTCAAATGCATCAGCTTCTATAACAACAACATAGGCAATAAACCTTATACATTTTTCAGTGGGCATAATTATAACTATTTTTAGGACATGGATTAGCTGAATTTTAATTATAGATAGGTCTTTGACAAATCGTGTAGATCATTGCCATTTATTGAAACCGAACAGTCGTAGTATTTTTTTTCTTCATGGTACTCTAAGACGTGAATTTTCCATGTGGATCTTAGGTAATTTTTGGATACGCTCTATGTTAGATTTGGTTTGAGAGAAATAGAAGACGACGATTTAAGGGTTTTCTGTTAGGATTTATAGAATTATAGAATTATAGAATTTATATAACTATATAATTCAGTAATTGTTTTATATAGGTATATGTTTTAAATATTATAGAAGTACTTTCATTTAATTTATTAATTAAAGAAACAAATGATCCATTTTTTGGGTTGTTTCTTTTGTAGGTGGACAATTTTCGATGAAAAAGCTGTGGAATATTAGTCAAAATTGTAGTGTTAAGATTGTTCATTCGTGCGGAGATGCTTCATCCATATTAGTACAGTCATCTATGTGTAATGACAATGCAAGCGGTATAATGACATTTTCTATTTTATGCGTGATTGGTTGTTGTAAATAAAGAGTTTTTGTGATTATTTTTTATATGTTTTATTTTGTGGATGAAATGGGAGGTTATTATAAATATATAATTATATTTGATTTTTTTTTAATAGGTAATTGGCTGTTGTAAATAAAGAGTTTTTTTGGATGACTTTTTATATGTTTTATTTTTGGATGAAATGGGAGGTTATTATAAATATATAATTAAATTAGACTTTTTTTTTTAAATAGGTAATGTTGGTGCATCTAATGGAGGTCAATCAAAAAATTCTAATAGTTTTAATCATCCATGTTACCTGCTTCATCTTGATGAAAATAATTCGAGCTAATTCAATTTTACACAAAATCAAGGTATTTACTATTCCATTCATTTTCTTTGATATTATTGTATTGTCAAAATTATTTTATGCAGATAAGTGACAATAACATTATTGTAGACTTTGATCAGTTTTATTCGATCATGCCTAAAGGTGTTTGAAATTTGTTGTTAAATTTTTTGATGCAGAATATTGGGATATTGACGATCCTTCTTTTGAATGTGAATACTGTGAATCTGTGATGCATTATTTTGGTATGCTGAAAGATTGGGTAAGCCATGTAATTCAAAGAGACCAAAGTGTTCCATTTGTTGCATGAAATGAAAGATTCAAATTCCTCGAATGCCAGACCTTCCAAATGTGTTACGTGATTTGATTTATTCAAAAGACACGAAGAGCTTGCATTTCTTGAAAAATATTCCACTACAAGAAATACGCTCATTTTAACCCGTAGTCTATGTGTTAGAAAAACCGTAGAGATTGATGGTGTAGTCTATGCTACTGGTCATAGAATACGGTTTAAAAACCGTAGTCTATGAAGTATTAAACACTACGGTTATTACCCGTAGTCTATTCATTTCAAACCGTAG
>JAYDZE010337264.1:0-17980 GCA_034509125.1 Monilaria moniliformis | reverse complement strand
CAGATTCTCGTAATTTGGAATTGGACGGGTAAGGCAATATTAATTTTATAGTGGTATAAATTAATATTCCAATTGGAATTTAATTAAATTTGGGCTTAATTTAATTAAGAGAAGTCCATTGGCTGAGGCTCAGTCCAATTCTCCTTGAATCCCTAGCCTGGCCCATGAATGCTCTTATAAATAGAAGAGAAGTGAAGACAAAACACTCACTCCCCCTTGAGAAAATCGGCGCCCCCCTCTATACACTCCAAGAGTGATTTTTGTCTTCCTTCTTTAGTTCTATTAGGTATCTCAGTTTTGTCCACACAAAAGAAATACCTAGGAGTTGGGAACAGGTTAGAAGACTCAGGGTTGGAATCCGTCACGTGGAGAAGGAGCAAGCCAACGTCAGTCTTTGAAGACTATTTAATGTAAGTACCTAATCTCCTAGAAAGCATGATCGTAGGATTTAATTTCTTTTAATTATCCTATGTGCTTTCTTGCATTCTAGTTGTAGGAATTGCATGAAAATTAATCTGTAAATAATTCCCATATTATTCCTGAAAAGATCTCGGGTAGGGGATTCCTTCATTGGAATTTAAATTCAAACCCCAACATAATATCCCTAAATTTTAAATTGAATTAAATCGGTTTTATTTGAACTGATTTTATTACTAATTATATTATTTATTTACTAAATTACCCTTAATATATTTTCAAAGATATGATTGAAAAATTGATTTTATAGATTCTTCAAACAAAGCCAAAAAATTGATTTGGAGATAAATATGTAGATATCCAATGGAAAAGTTAATCTTTTTCTAAATCTGCAGATATCTATTTGGAAAAATTCATTTTTTCTTAAATTATTGCAAAATGGTATATATGTAATATATTAATTTATTTTAAATTAATTAATAGTTATAAATTGATTTACATGTAAAATATCTAAAAATAGCTCTTTATGTATATATAATTTATGTACATTTATCACTACTCTTATTGGAAATGGTTATATTTGGATTTACCATATTAGTAAAGTTGAAAGTTATTAATTAGCTGGCTTAGTAATAGACTAATAGTATAGTGTATATGGATAGATGATAATATCTTTAAGAGAAAGATAAACATACATAATAAGTGTATATAATTGGATATTTTTGACATTTACTAAAACACCCAAAAATTAAGTAATTAATTCGTTTTAATCGAAAATGCATTTTACATAGTTACCCTTAACGATAAAGAAAGAAAGTGCATTTAATTCATTGTTTTTCCTTCATATGAAAAGAATTAAATTAAACTAACTAATTTCATTAGTGTGAAATTATACGCATGGCACTATATTCATCTTAATCTTATCTATTCAACTAATTATGGATCATACACATTATTCACTCAAATATATTATTCGGACTTTTTGCATTATACATAATATTAAAAATAATTTAAAATTAAAGTATAAAAATAGCTGAAATTCGAGTGTAGAAGATATCATCAATAAAATGCATATAATATTAACGAGAGAGAAAAGATAAAAAAAAGAAAAAGGAATGCAAATAATATAATAGAAGTGAACAAGAAAAGATAAAGAAAAATACATAAAAGGACATAAAAAGAGTTTATTAATGGCTTTAAATGGATTGTAACATAATATTAATATACAAATATGGCCTGGTGTGCGTGAATTGTGATTCTTGTCAGTTTTTAATCAAACAATTTAATCATATAAATTGTGATTCTTGTCAATTCAATCATAAATATTACGCAAAGTTGAAAAATTTTAATACAAAAAAAAAAAATCCAACAATCAATTATTATATAGTCCACAATCTTGATGCATATCATATTTTGAACATCTGTGGATATTTAGGAATTAAATCAAGAGCTAAATTATTCATTTCCTAATATATTTGTGTGCAAAAAGGAAAAATAAAATCATTTTAATCTAATAAAATAGTGCCAAAATTAGATTATGGGCAATGTAGTCATGTCTTTAATTACAGAATGAATGACCTGGATTAAAAAAAAAAAAAATTTGAACCGATGCAATTCAAATTTCAAAGGTGTTATACTATGTTAATTTATCAATTGTCTGTTTTTAATTATCAATTGAACATAATAAATTAGATTAGAAATTTAGAACGGCATCAACGTACAACATCTGAGCCTACAAATAGTACCTAACGCTACATACATTTATAATCGCTAAGTTTGACTATTTTCTCACACACACACACACATATATATATATATATATATGTGAGACACATATATATATGTGAGGGTGCATTAAAGTGAGAACACCCCTTAATGTATAACTAAGAACTAATCTAGGCCCTATGGTTCGAATTTCGACATCCATGATTTGCAAATGTTACGTATCATTAATCGTTGTTGTACATATAATTAAATGGTATAATGAGAATCTAATCAAATGAGAAGGATTTTATTTTTGGAAATTATCATGAAAGTAGGAAATCATTATACACATAATCATACCACAAATTCACCACCCATTATTCTGAACAAAAATTCAAATTTTGCAGTTCAATTGAAATTATTGCAGAATATCAACAATTGAAGATATTTTCTTCACACCCTCCATTCTTGCTTCTCTCTCTAAATAATCTGCACTTATATCATTATCTACCGTCTAATACATCATTGTCGCTTTTGATATGCATCATTAGTGTATGATGTATACATCGTTATAATTTAAATAATGATGTATCATTATCGTTTTTAATATGTATAATTAGTATATGATGTATACATCATTATAATTTAAATAATGATGTATCATTATCGCTTTTGATATGTATCATTAGTATATGATGTATACATCATTATTATTTAAAATTCAATGATCAAACAATTAGAAACTTATGTTTATTATCATTAAACTCAAAACTCATAGTCAAAATGCCACTTACCATAAAAACGGAAGATTGGAAACAAAATTTCAGCCCATAAATCACGGTTGTTTCCATTATACAACGAAAAAATTGAAAATCAAATCTCTTTCCATAATTTTTGGTTTTTAATAAACTGAAAATAGCAACTGCGATAAATGATCTGGAGTATCATTAGTTATGCAATCAAATAATCATTAAACGTCCCAATGAATATCATTATAATTATATACAATAAAGAATTACCATAATTAAAATGTGTTACCTATAATATAGGATTTCATATAAACCTCTGCTTTGCCAAAATTATATTTGTACCATTTTTATTTTTTTAATATATTTTCATGTGATACGTGGCATACAAATCAAGCGTTAGATTTAAAAAATGGATACTCTAAATTAATTTTTTAGTTATGCAATAAAAATGATTTAACTATGATCACACCTTTATATATATTACATTAACATAATCAGTCAATTACTATTATTCAGATTGAGACCTTTAAGAGTAAGGAGATGAAAGCACATTTTGTTAATCAAAAGTGTGATTGCAAAGTCATAATTATATGGTCTTTGTATAGAAAGCTATATTCAAAAAAAAAAATCAGGGTAGGTGATTGGTGTGAAAGAAATCAATGAATTAGATATGAAATGATTGAGGAATGGAAGATGCTGTGAAAGCACAAAAATTTGATAAAATGGAAATTAAATAATTAATGTACATTTCAATTGGCAGAACCCTAAAAACAATATTTCCGCTAATAAAATCGTTATATAAAATTTAGAATCTTTTTAGACGGAAATGCCCCCCAAGAACAACTAGCTAGTTTAGGTATCACTTTTATTTCTTGTTCAATTAAATTATTGGGATCTTGAATTTAAATTGGCTCCATTTTCGCAATCAATTTGAAAAAGAAAAAGGGAAAAAAGATAAATCAATTTGGTTACCCTTTCGTTGGTCGCATCCTTGATAGTAAATGTTATGTATAACTTGTTTAGTCTCGCCCAAAAAAGGGGGTTATATTGTCTAATTGAGTGATTATTGCTAAGTCGCTGATTCACATCAAACTCTCACCAAATCACTTGTAGAGAGAGACGTAAACGTAAGGTTCAATTGCTTCTTCAAAATCGTTTATGTCTACATTACGTGAGATTAACTTTTGTCATTTCCTCATTATTTTGTTACTATCTATATATCTATATATAAAGTAATTACGGAGTATATATATTATATACAATTATGCATGTTCATGTTAAGTATATGTTATTTAAGATAATGTTGCTATTAGCTAGGCAAGCGCTTCTTTGTAACTTCCTAGAGAAAAACGTATTCTACTTCGATTTCTTTATATCTTCTTTTTAGGTCAATATAATTTTATACCCATTTTAGAGTACTAATAAATAGCATATCCCTTTTTCAAGTGTGAATGTGTGATACATAGCGCTATTCTAAAAATCAAGAAAAATTGTTACAGTAAATTGTCAATGAAACTCAAATAACAAAATTGAGGTATCGCAAGGTACAAGACTCTCTTGAGCGAGATGAGGTCTTGGTCAATTCCATTTGCGTGTGATGTAGTGGTCTTACCTTATGTAATGGTGTAATTGTCCTACTTATGTAGTGTTGTAGTAATTTAATTAATATTATATATAGAGAGATGTATATACCTCATTTAATTGTTAAAAAAAAATATTATTACACAAAATTAGATCCAAAGTAATTAAGTTCTTCTCGATCGCGCGAGTGAAATATACTTGCCATATTATATTATCGGTGTGATAAAAAAAAAGGGACTGCTTAAAATCATTTTCATATATGTTGTTTGATCTGTTTTTTCTTTTATTTTATTTTTAATTATTTTATGTGGAGTTTTACTTGGTATACAGCTTGATTAGTTAGTTACTAACTTACATTTGTATACAAAAGTGTCGTGATTAATACATAATATTGTAAATATAGTTTATTTATTACTTCCAAAATATCAATTTGGACAATATTATACAATTGACAAAATTTAATCAAGTTATATAAAATATGTCGTTGAAAAACTATATTTTCGTTCGGTCCCTATTCTTATGCTTGATTGATCTATTATTTCTCGACGTAGACAGACATAGATGCCTTCATAAAAGTTATTGACATAGAATATAATTGCAACAATAAATTAAAAACTTTATGATTTTTGGAGATGGGACAGTGAAATCTAGTTGGTACGATACATATCACCAAAGTAATAGATTTTGAATATATTTACGATTAAATTTAATTTAAACTACTTGAATCACTATTGATTAAGCGATATGTTTTTTTAAATATTTGCATATACTATATTTTTACTCATACTTATATTTGAAGTACTATGAAATGCCATAGTATCTTCTCTCAAACTAGATTTCTATTTTAATTTGATATCTCATTTTATATTCCAACCATATATTTTGTCACATATATATTCTTATAATTTATAGGTTTCGTAAGTAAATTTTAGCGGCATTTGTGGAAAATTAAAACTACTCACTACTAGAGTCTCACAACTGAAATAAAATATGTAATGTTTTTTTTGTAATATAGTGCATTTGTTTATCCCAAAGTGTAGCAACCTTTGAAAATTATAACAGAGACTTTACACAATTATTAAGATTATCTCTTAAAGGACTTATGCCATTGTCACATACAAAATCAATTTAAAATGACTCAACAACAACTCATCCGAATCAATTTTAAATTTGCTTGCCATAATACTGCATTGAGTTTAGCTTCTAGCCTCACTAACATAATTCACTCAAACTATTTTCGTATCTATTTATTAGTATTATTCTTAGTTGAATGACAGCTTTAAGAAAACATCCTAAATCTAAAAGTTAAATTAAAATAAAAAGCAGTGCATTACAAATCCATTAAGCGTAATTCTAAAATAAAGAATTTAGCCAACCATTTTCAATAAACAAAATATCCAAATTAAATGAAAACAAAATAAAAATTAGTTTGGAGAACAAATCCTAGAAACTTTGTGGTCTTGCTTCATTCAAGTGCTTCTTCTTCAAAACTCCCAAAAAGTCCCTTCTTCAATGGCGGAACAAGGTGAAAATAGGGAATGGAATGAAAGAGAAAAGAAATGAAGTGTGTTGTACGGAGGCTAGGGTTCAAGGAGGAATTTGGATGCCTTTTATAAGTGTTGGCGGATGTATTTAAGTGTTAGCGCATAGGAGGTGAAAGCGGGAGCAAAAAATGAGTGAAAAATGTCGAAAAAATGATGGAAAAATTGTGTTTTTCGGAACAGGGCCTTGCCATCGAGGGTCATAGGCGTGAAAAACACTCTCGACATGGGCAGACCAATAGGCATTGGACTGCCCGATGGCAGCTATGCGACTCGCTTGATTTGCTATGTTCTTTCTCGTCCGGACTCTGAGTTACTTCCTGTTTTTCCTATATCTTTGTATTGAGCTCCTCTACAACATTGTACAATTCTTCTATTCCAAATTTATCTCCAATTTTCTGCACATTAAACACCACAAAGGATCAACTTTCACAAAGATATAAATTTGCAACATAATTCATTTTAGAAGTGCTTTTCTTAGTAGCAATTAGATAAAAAAAACATCATAACAAGAGTGCAAAAACAATGTTTATAAACTCATTAATAGAGAAAAATCAACAATTGCTATATATGTATTTCGTGCATAACTAGTTACCTCTATCATAATTTGAGACGCACATCCAATAAATTTCACTCTATGCAATGACTTATAAATCACACAAAATAAATAATCTATACAATAAAAATCTGTGTGACAAAAATGTAATGCACCCCTAATCCCTATGCAATTATAATTGTGTTTGTGACACTTAGCATAATCAAGAATTTAATGATTCAATTTCTTCTATAAAATACAAAGTATATGAATCTATTTACCATAGTGATTATATATTAATGCGTCGATGACTCGTATACAAAGTAAATCAAATTACTCGAACCTTGCGGATATATATAAGGGATGGGTTTTTTTCATCACTATTTAAATTTTTTTTTTTCGTTAAAGTTTTTTATTCCCTTGAAATACTTCAAAGGTGTGTATTAATTGAGTTTGTGACATCAAATGATGGGCTATTTGGCATCAAATTCTTCGTCCGCTGTCCTAGCCAATTGGAATTATTAGGATTGACTTGGAAGTCTTCGCTAAATGTTTTCTTAAAATCTATACTCAATCAAATTCTGAGAATATAGATTATTCATCTACTTTAAAATTCAGTTATCGAAGTGTTAAAATAAAATAGTATCATGGAAGATGCTAGGAGGAATTTGGACATAAGCATATGCTCATGTCATATGCTTATCTCTTGGTCGAACTTTATTTTTTCTATGGAAATTTGGATATACGCATATATATCCAAGATAATTTTTCATTATCGAAATTTATTATGAATCGCTATTGGTATTCGAGTGTTCTCTGACCCCACAGAGGACTTAATGATTCTTAATGAAGAATTGAGGAGATTATAGAAATGGCGAAATCGAAGATTGTGTTGAATAGTTTCTATTTGTTTCGATATTCAATCCCCTAAGCAACTCATTTATACGATTGAACAAGTTAGGTCATGATCGTGTCCTTTCACAAAAAGGTATCACACTAATATCGAACCGCGTTGTCCACTAGAACATGTCAGCCCGCCACACAGTCGAGCTATAGAGCCAAATCTCAGCAATATCATTTAAGTCAAAATTTTGTGCACACGTACCGTAGTAAAATGGGTGTTTGGACCTCCAATTTCACATCTTAGATTTTTGGAGTTGGGAGTCGATGATTTATGATTTATATAATCGTTGTTACAACTTATAAGAGCACTCTGTCGCGTTTGCGGCGTGTGGCAGGGTTGCAGGGGTTGGGAGGGGTGCGGCGGCCGCGAAAGCAGCCGACCTCGCCGAACGCAGCCACGCGGGTGTCGCCATCACCTTCCCCTCTCGTCCAATCACCAACTTGCGTGTCTCATACGGTGGTCTGTGGCGCGTCTTCCAATCTCGTCCAAGTTTTTGTTTTTTTGAAGAGAATAAGAAGGGGATGTAGAAGAGAAGAAGAAGCGGCACATGGAAGAGAATGATGTAGAGTTTAGGTTTTAAATATATTTTTATATCATTAGTTTGGTTAATTATTATTGGGCTTTGTTATGGGTTATTATTAGTTTAAGTTTTAAATATATTTTTTATATTGTTAGTTTGGGCTAATTTATATGAAATTGTTATTTTTAATTTTAATTATGTAATTTTATTTTATTTCTACTGTAGAAATAAAATAACCATTTATTGCAATTTTATAAATATTGTAATTTAAATAAATATATGAAATTAAAGATTAATAAAAAATAATGAATTGTAACTAGATTGTTAGTGTTGTTACTGAAATTTAAAATACTAATATAACAGGTAAAAAAGTAAAATCATGAGTGAAATTTGGAGTTGTGTCGTGGTTGACCTAAACTCAGCGGAGTCTTCCTTTATTTGAAGCAAAGTCATTTTAGTTTAGGTCCAATAGAGCCCATTAAATCATTAAGCCCTCATTTTGAGGGCCCAATTAAAATAATACACCCAATACACTCACGAAGGCCAGGCCCGTTTTTTCATCACCCGTTGATTTCATTACCAGTTCTATTCATCGTTTTCTCTTCCATAGTTCTCTTTCTTTTTTTTCTTTTTTTTCTTTTTCTAAAAAAATCTTCGATAGTTGTGTTATTTACATAAGTTTCAATAAATAGAATTCACATTCCTAGGAATCCGGATATAGTGGATCAAATGATTGCAATATAAAACTTTTCAAGTCTCCACCTCTTGAATGTTAAGTATGTAATTGTATAGCTATTGTTTTAAAAGCGTTGTATAATTTTGATAATGAATTGTGTAAAATAAACTAATGTATATTTTTATTTAATAAGACGTTTCATTTCTAATCAATAGATTATGATTTTAAATTGGTTAATTTGTGAGTGTGTTTATTTCATTAGTCATACTAATTTTTTTATATAAAAAAATAGTTATGCATATGTACTTTATGAATAATTGGACTCATAACCTTATGGTCACGATATTCCTATCCTATGAGTAGAGTTCAATTGAGGGTAAGTAATTGTGAAGTTGGAACCTCATAACTCCATTAAAAACACCTTATAAGTCTATATTGTCCTATTCCCTTTCTAGCATATAAACTAGTCACAAGAAAACTTTATGTGACCTTATATACTCTAGGAGTGTACTTAGGTGGAGTTGACCGCATACATGCGGTTGGATCAACCGCCTATAAATATATTTATTAAACTAATAAATATGTTGTGCTACATTGGTTAAGGCGTCTTCTTACGTATACAGGACTATCGGGTTCGATTCTTGGTAAGCAAATTTAAATGGTTTTTTCCACAATTTATGAATACATTTTTATAATATTTTTTTATAAAATCAATTAAGACATTTTTTTTAGTAAATAAGACTTTTCTTAAAAATAAATAATTGTTTTATTAAAATAAAATTATATATTTTTCCACAATTTATAAATAAAAAATTCCTGATATTTTTGATAAAATCAAATAAGAACTTTTTATTAAAATGAAATAATTATTTTTTACAATTGATAAATCAAATAAGAATTTTTTAAATAATTTTTTTTTATAATTTATAAATATATTTTCATAATACATTTCATAAATTCAAATAAGATTTATAATTACAATAAATAAAATTTATCTGAAGAATAAATAATAACTTTTTAATATGATCAAATAATTTTTTTCTTTTGACCAAATAATACTTTTATTAAGATGAATAATACTTTGAAATTTTTTATTTATACATCAGACTTTGGTTAAATGTAAATCCATTTTTTTAAATATAATAAGAAATTTCTTAAAAGCAAATAAAACTTTTTTAATAGCAAAAAGGACTTTAAACAAAGTCTCTTTTCCTCTAAAAATATATTTAATTTATTTTTAATAAAAAGTTTTATTAATATAAAAAGAGTAGTATTTGCTGTAAATATTTTTTTATTTAATTTGATGAAAAATATTATGAATATGTATTTGTAAATTGTGAAAAAGATATTAAATAAAAAAGTCTTATTTAAATTTATGAAGATGTATCTATAAATTGTGAAAAAAAACATAAAATGCTTATACTATGAATCAAACTCAGGCTACTTAATTTTTTGTAAGCCAAAGCCTTAAGCAATGGAAACAAAATAATTACAAACTCATACCAACAAATTTATTTATATACAAAATTTCATTTATAAACAACAATAACAATAATAATAATAATAAAAAGTCATAGAAAGCCAAATTTCAAACCTAAGCTTCCTGAAAGCACTCTAGTGCCTTTGACCATTTAGGCCAAGATGGCTGGTTTTTCTTCAATCAAATTAAGAATATATATATATATATATAGAGGCAAAAATTCATGTGGGTTAATCGCATCCATGCGGTTAACCGCACACAAGTTTTTGTATACACTCTATTACTTTCTTTATCTTATTTGAAATGTCACATATTCAATTTTTGGCAAAGTTATTTAGGAGACAAGATTAATTAGATGATTAGATAATATCCTACCATATATATTGTGTTAAAAATGAAATATATGTCCACAAATTTTATCCTAAAATAAAAATAAGATATTTTAAATGGGATAACAAGACATTTCAAATAGGACAGAAGAAGTATATTGGACAAACACTATATTTTAATTTTATAAGAATTCACCCCCAACTTCAAACAAATTTGTGAATTATGCAACATTCCACCAATTGCTTATGTAAATTTAGGCAAACACTTTCCCAAATGGCTAATTTGTCACACATATATTACAATTTTACATTCTTATTTATATTTCATGCTGTATTATGAGCTCTGACCAATTATACCCCAAATTAAGAAAAACTATGCAAATTTATTACCATATAAATTTTCGCTATTTGAAAGTTGAATTTGTCTTCATATATGTATTTACACGTCAAATTTTTTACTATTATACTCAACTTTTAGGTGTCATAAATTTAATTCGGTGATAAACTTGCATGATTATTATTTGTGATTTAATTGATCAAAATAGATAATTCGGGACAAATTTAAAATATATTGATTTTTTTTTACTTATCAAATCATACTTAAATATTACAATGATAATATATTTTACTATTTGCCATTATTAAATTTTTTTTTGCAAAATATGCTGTAAAATTAAACATTAAAAAATTTGTTCGACTTATCTAGAATTAGCACAATATGAACGTAATCTAATACTATTAGACTTCGTTTTTGATTTTTTGATTGGAAAAGAAAAAAAATCTGAGCCAAGCTGGCTAAACAGCCACCACTTACACCGCCGACTCCGCCCCAAGCCACAAGGCCCACAACTCCCCCCCCCCACCCCGCCACCCAACTCAACTGTTCAAATCAGCTCATTTTACGTACAATTGTACAAACAGTTTCCGTTTACCCAACAATTTCTTCTTCTCCAATTCTCTAATTATCTTCAATTCCATCCTTCCACAAATCTCTGACTCTCCCTAATCTCTCAATTATGCAGAGCTCTGCTATCGTATTCAACACAAAACCAATTTTAGCGTCGATTAATTCCAGCAGTAGCTGTAACCATAGTAAAGAAAGCTCTAGCTCTGCTCTGTTTACAGCCAAATTTAATCGGACACAGTTAAAGAAGGCCATTACTTTGCGGCCGCCGCAGAATGGTTGTCGCAGACACTTGTGTTCCGTTCGCAGTAAGGTATGTTGGGGAAAGGTTTTGAGTTCTGTTCAATTCGGTGAAAGTTGTTGATATTCATGTCTAATGTGAGATTTTTTTTTTTTTTTTTTGGGTTGTGGGTTTTTAACGTGGAATAGGAAGTTGAATATCTTGGATAACTAATTAGGGAAGCTCCGGTTAATTGTACAACTAATTTGTGCTTAGTTGTATGGTAGTTGTTATCTTTGTAACGTTACTTAATTGCTGTAGCAACTTTATGGTGTAATAGCAGCTGTGAAATCGTTTCTCCTATATTGCTTCTATGGGCAAGGCCTGTGGGTAAATAAGGATTTGAAATTTAAGCTTGAAAATATAAGTTTGGAGTGGGTTCATAATTCATATTTTCTAGAGTGCATTTTGGAGTGTTATTTGTTGGTCAATCTGATTCTGTACTTAATAAAATGGTAGAACCTTATTGCTTACATTGCCTCACTCTCTTGTTATCATACCGTGTTAAGCTTAAAATGTGCCTCATAAACCTGTAGAATGCCACTTGAGTTGTTGTAACCATTTTCTTTTTGTCATTTATATTGGACCGTGTAAGGTTTTTAAACTGCTCAATGAAATATAATTTTAGTTTGAAGGTCATTGCTGTTGAAGGATGAGCGTTGATGCTCTAGGCAGTTTGTTTAAATCTTTAAGTCATCGATTCAAGATTTAGCAACACTTTCCTTGCTTGCAGGATAAGAATGCATAAGTTTGACCCCATCTGCCACAGAAGTCTTTGCATTGGATAGATTTTTTTCCCCATTGATTAGATATTAATGTTATTACTACAACTAGTGTATATAATCTCTGTGAGATGACACCTATCCTTATGTCTCAAAGCCATTTTGAGGCTTCAAAAAAGTGTGGTGCTTTAATGATTAATATAGATTATGTAAAGTTCTCTATTTTCTATCTGAAAGTTCTATGATTGCCTGTTATCTGGTCTGCACACTCCTTAAATCATTTCATATTTTTTGAAAAGAAATTTATGTTTTCAGCCACTTGTGTAAGGTTACTCTCCACTATGCTCACCTGACCAAATATAATATCTCTATTCCTGTTGTCCATTGTTGCAGACAAGTAGAAGACTTTCTTCCGAGTTCAAAGAATTAGCACCTCATTCACGTTTGCTAGCTAATTCACAACGAGTATCTTGCTTCCATTCTTACAATAGAAAGAAAATTGGAGTGAAGAGATTCACCTCTGGATTCTATGCCGACAAGTCAACCTTTCCCCTGGCAAAGAACCTACCAGATAATGCTGAAGTAAGGAATTAGTGAAACTAGTTTTTAATTTTCAAAGAACTGTTTGATGGTGAATATATGATAGCTTCACCCACTAGCATGTTATTTACTTGAAAACTGGGTTTATTATTTTACACCATTTTCTTCTATTGTTCATTTCAACAAAATATATTCCTTTCGCAATTGGGCTGGGTCAAATGTCCATGTTCTCGCTAGTGATAGAAAATTGCTGTATTTGATCATAACTCTCTCACTCTTGGTTTTCCTGCTATGTTTTCAATCCTTTTCCTTCCACTCGAGGATCATTCTGCATTCTGAATTCAGTGTAAAGCAAATATTACATTCTTCGGTGCTGCTTTTATGGAAGCTTTTATCTATTTTTGCCATTGTTTGAGGGAATAATAGCCAGCAAGGAGAATGAAGAAAAGTTTAATGCCAGGACATATCATGCTATTGACATAATTATTCTCTGCCATATTCAGTAGTTGAATATTTTATTTCTGCCCCTTTTGGCATTTCCCTTGAAAAACATGCACTACTTTGATGAAGTTCTACTGTTTTTCCGTTGATTGTCTGAATTGATATCTATCTGGTTTCTGCTATCAATTTGACATCAGGTAAGAAAAGTTCAACTTCCACATGCCTCTGTGGGCCCTGAAGAGCCACACGCCACAAGTACCACCTGGCCTGATGGTGTTACAGAGAAATCTGGTTTGGATATAGTAGACACCGAAGCAGAGAGGATAGAATTTGAAAATTTCTTAAGGTTTGAGATTCCTTCTCACCCAAAATTGCACAGAGGACAACTGAAAAATGGGCTCCGCTATCTTATTCTGCCAAATAAAGTCCCTCCTAATAGGTATTTTTCTCTCACGATAACTTTTATGAACATGATAAATGCATTTTTATGTGATTCAAGAGTATATTGTCACTTTATAGAAGAATGCTTGAAAAATGTAAAAAATAAGCATATTTTACAGTTTGCACTGAAGAGTGATGAATGCCCCAAGGAAAAAAAAATCTCTCACATTTATTTTCTTCCATGAACATGGTAGTAATAAATAAATGTATGCTGTTTTGTTTAGTTCTACTCGAAGAGGATGCAAGAATGATGTATCTCTTTTTATAATGATATGGTTTTGAGAGTATAGGTGATTCTCAATTCATTATTTCTGGCAATTGCAGATATATTTTATTAATATGCCTTATCCCAGTTTTTGCTGTTTTACTTTTGGATCTGTGTTGTTATAAACTTATTATGTAGGGTTGAGATTCCTGTTTGGAGTAGCCCCCGAGTATGAAAAAAATTATAGTTAGAAAGATGTCATAAGTTGGGAGATTGAAACTAGATTTAATTGGTGCTCATGACCTCGAAGTCAGATAAGTCACTCAATGTGAACACTGAGCAGAAAGATATAAGAGAAAGATCTGCTGTCTTTCATGATTAGAAAATGAACCGGCTACCAAGGATCTTGGAATTGGTGCAAGTCATTAGCAACAGAATAATTAGTGACTTTGTAGTGATGTCACGAGAACTGGAGACACCATTTGAGTTTACTATTGTCTGCAGACAGCAGCATATCTAGAAGTCCGAGAACTAATTCATATTGGGGTTAAATGACCACATTAGTGGGAATAAATGAATCTGGTGAAGGTGAACTTTTAATATAACTTTTGGTTATATTAGAAAATTTTACCATGAAGCAGTGTTGATATTAGTCAAAACCGCCTCTTTGTCGTTGAGAGCTGTTGACATAATCACATTAGTAAATGTATTTATACTTAATAGTTGGGCAGCAGGTCCTATGACCTCTTTGCCTAGAAAAACAACAATTCCAAGTACTGCTGCATTTAGGGGATGCAGTAAAAGGAAGTGCAAACGTTATTGTCCACCAATAACCAGAGTGAAATCATGTTAATAATAAGTACGGTTCTGCCCCTTCATTTTCTAGATAATAAGAGTGTAATGAATTTGATGAGATAGAATGACACATCTGATATTATGGACTAAATCTTTTTATTATGTATAGTTGGTGGTTATTTGGCCTTCTTTTATCCATGAATATGATACTAAGCATATTTTAGAAAACCTAAGATGGATTTTAGTTTTTGATGAAGAAAAGTGATTATCTGCATATGGCACCCAATAAATGATTGTTTATACATTTGTAGTTGGAAACATTTGTAGTTGGAAAATCAGGGGATAGGGCAATATTTCCCTTCTTTCAAGTGTTGTTAGGAGCACGGGGCGCACCGGGGAGATTAGGCAAAATATCGGGGTACGGGGCGACGGGGCGCGCGCCCCACGAATCGGGGCGTCCCATGTGTAAAACGAACTGAACAAAGAAGAAGAAGAAAGAATTTGTTTGACTGGAAAAAAAAATAAAGAAGAAGAAGAATGAAGAAGAAGAATTAATTGAGAAGAAGAGAAATAAATGAAGAAGAAGGAAGAAACGGAGAATTAATTTCTTGGGATGAGGAGAAGGGCTGCTGGTTTGAAGAGTTTTTGAAAAAGAAGAATCTGAAAAGTTTTAAAAGCTTTTTTCTAAAAAGAATGTGAAAAGTCTTTAGGGTTTTTTGAAAATAGAAAGAAACTGAAATTTTTTTTTTTTTTTTTTTTTTGAAACCTGTGGTGTGCCCCCAGCAGCGCCCCACTGCGCACCGTGTGCCCCTGCTGCACCGCGCGCCCCCTGAATATGGTGCGCCCCAGCCACCTTGGGGCGACTGCAGCCGAGCCCCGTGCGCCCCGCGCCCCGGGCGCGCTTTTGACAACATTGCTTCTTTCGGACCTGGATGGGTTTATAATTTGTGTAGACACACTAGAATTACAGTGACAATTCAAAAATTGGGCTAAATAGCAAATACACCCCTAATGTTAGCGAAAAACTTATAACTCCCTATCTTATGTTTTTCTCCAAATTGCTCCCTAACGTTCCCGAAAATAGGGCAGACACCCATTTCACTACGGTTTCTGTTAGAAAAAAATCGATTTTTTTCATTGAATTTTTCTCCCTCTCTCCCTCTCGCCTGTCGACTCACTCCAGCCACACCCTCTCCATCTTCTTCCCAAATCTTGATCCATCTCCTCTCTCATTTCTCAAAATTTCTGGCTAACACCGCCGTCGTGACAGCAACAGTGCCGCCTTCCTCTCCGGCTGACAGCAGCGGCCCCCACCACCATTGTCGCCTTCCTCCTTTCCGCCCATAACCATCATCACTGTCAGCTTCGCTGCACGTCGTGGCTTCACCCAACAACACCACCACTGTCACCACTTGACACTCTTCCCTGACTCACGCCTCACTCTCTTGCCTGATTTCCCTAAACCTTCTCTCCTCTTTCTCCCGCCTGACTTCCTCCCACTACGCGAAACACCAAACGCTTCTGCTGTTCCTCCTTCCATCTCCAGCAGCCCAACACAGCCGCTCCACCCTTCCTCCCAACTCAGCTGTACGGCAACAAGTAGGAGTCATCGCCATTGGCTGTGGTTCCTCTGGCCTAAATGCAGCAGTCGCAGCTCCTTTCCAAACTGCCGCCACCTGCCACCACCTGCCACCACACCACTTGACTCAAAATATCCATAACAATGACAGGACCTTCAACCCGACACACATAGTAGCCACACCACCGAGCCCACAGCCTAGGGATGGGGAAGGTGGCGGCACTGGGAGCCAGATCTGGTGTTTGCTGTGTGTGAGGCAGATATGGCCAGAAAAAAGAAAAAGAAGAATTCAGTTTTTGTGCTAACAGAGTTACAATGTGCGTTAGTGAAATGGGCGACCTGCTATATTTTCGGGAATGTTAGGGAGCAAGTTGGGAAAAACATAACGAAAGGGAGTTACTTAGTTTTCGCTGTAAACATTAGGGGTGTATTTGCTACTATGCCCTTCAAACTTTGAAGCTTTCCTTCAACACAGGTAGAGGTTACTGAGATACTTTGCAATATCATGTTCACGATAGCAGAAGAAGCTTCATTTGTTTTTTTAAGTACTTTGGATAGGCTGGGTATGTGTAAGCTCTATGTTTTTCAGATTGAAATTGAGAGAATACCCCAAATGATTTGACTTCACTTTTTTTGTTTCTGAATGAACTTTCATTAACTAGCACTAGTTTGTACACATGATTTTATTGCAGGAACATAGGCAATAATTAATAAACCATCTGATAGTTTAAGGCATGTGTTAATCTGAAGAAATTTGCACATCCTCTAGTGGAATTATGTTTATACTAGAAACTCACAACAGCGCATTAAATATAGTGATTAAATGGAGTTAGGTATGGAGTGGAGTCTAGTACTTGTAGTGATCCTGGTTTTTGTAGACAAAGGTTGATAATTACCGTATGGCCATGAGTACTATGATCTAAAACGAATATAGCTTTTGTTTCTCCGTTCTGCTCTTTAATATTGTTCTACCTATGAATTATAGGTTTGAAGCTCACATGGAAGTCCATGTTGGATCAATCGACGAGGAAGATGATGAGCAGGGAATTGCACATATGATTGAACATGTTGCATTCCTCGGAAGTAAGAAGCGTGAGAAACTTCTCGGAACTGGGGCAAGATCTAATGCTTACACAGACTTCCATCACACGGTGTTTCACATCCACTCACCAACTAGTACGAAGGTTTGTGGTGTTTTCATCCTTCCCTTACAAGATACTCTGATAATTATGTTTGTCTATTAACTGTTTTGTAGTATGCCTTCTTTCGTTTTTGCTCTTACTCATTTTGATATGCTTGGAAAAGATAATCAAACTAAATGAAGTAGGGGAGAAACTCAGGAGAAATCAAGGAAACACAGCCAACTTTTATGGCTCCCCTCTGGATGATGAAGAAAAGAAGGGGAAGGAAAGAAAAGAAGTAACTGTGTGATCATGTGAAGACTTTTGTATGAAAATAATATGGAATAATCGGTAGCAGGAGTGCAGTTGGTGCATATGCAGATATGTAGATGTGTCTAAATTAGTGTTACCATTTGTGCCTTTTCTCTTCTGGTTTTCCTTCAGCATTGCTAGTCTCTACTTAGTCTAATGGAAGTTTTGATATCTAGGACTCTGAAGGTGATTTGCTGCCAGTTG
>JAYDZE010337153.1:0-17982 GCA_034509125.1 Monilaria moniliformis | reverse complement strand
GAGATGGGTGGGGAAGGATGGTGCTCGATGTCATCTATGATATGCATTAGAGAAACTAAGGCTGCATAGGCCGCCATCATCCAACTGTAACAGAGTGTTTTTCTGAGAATTTGATAGAAACACAATGTTGAAGAAGACACGTATGAACAGTTATGAAAGGTGAAACGATGAATCATAGCATAGTTGACTGTGCTGAGTTTTCATGTCCCACGAGTTCATGCAGGGAAGAATAAACTATGATTAATGATGATCAAGTTGGTAGGTATGGATCTTACAAATTTCCGAATAGATCCAAAACAAAGAAATCTTACGCTCTGTTTCATGTTAAAGAATCTATAAAGATTGTGCATCAACAATATTAATAGAATAATTTAGAAATATTTTGGGTAATTATACTTTACGGTCTGAATTTAGGACGAGTTGCAAAAACCGTATAACCACAAAAAAACTATAGAAAAAGTGGGCTTAAATTTCGAATTTCGACATAAATCTGTGTCATAGTTTTTCTATCCAAATATCAAAACGACGTCGAATTAAAGCCCTCCAAATACCATTTTGAAAACTTACTTATTTTATATAAATTACATTTTATTATTCAATAAACTTTAAAATATGATACTTGTTCATTGCACGGGAGGAATAGTAGTAAATTATAATACTGAATGTCGATAATGGTTAACGTGTAATGTCACTTTATTTTTAGTTTTATTATTTGGGCTTCTTCCTCAAATGCAACTACTGCTACAAACTGGGCCTTCTTCAAGGCTCAAATTTAGTTTCAAAATATGGGCTTGGATATTGTTATGCATGATCTTTACATATCAAAATGAGTTACAGCCCATTTCTGTACATTCAATGTATTCTACGGATAGAGGAATACATAGAGCCGAACATAGTAAAATAAGAAATTAAAAGATTTCGTTGAAATTGTTCGTTTGAAAATTTTCTGAAAAGCTAATCATAGGTTCTTTTCTCCATCGGAACAATAGGGCCGTTTAAACAAATTTAGCTTTATTTTATTTTATTTGAGAAACAAAATTAGGGCCGCAATCAAGTCATGCCTAGTCAAATTTTATATATTTTTAGTGTTTTCTCATGTTTATGTAATCAAATAATTTACTCAAACCAACCTCCATTAGTGATGTTGAGATAAGGGTGATTTTATTTTATTTTATTTTGGATTTTATTTATCCAAGAAAAATCAGAAAGGTTACAAATTTTGCAAGATGTGAAAGGGAGAATAGAGTGGATCGAGTGTGGGCGGCCACAAGATAAGGATAGGGAGTTTCTGATTATCTTGACAATTGACAAATCAATACCAATAATGCCTTGTTGTTGGTGGGGCATTGGAAGTCATGGGTAGGAAAGTTACCGGAGATAATGTCATTTTCTCTTCCAACTTGTTGGGGGAAATAGAGAGTGACCAATTGCCTATCAAAAGCCCTAGCTTGCGTCATTTATTTCAAGCAATGAAACTAAATTCAATTTAAGATAGTATGCATTTCCACTTGTATTTGAATTAAGATACTAGTATTTATCATTATTGCACCAATCCCTTTCACATGATTGTCCAACCCATGTCGTAATAACGTGTAATGTTTCGCAATCATTTCAAGATATGCAAACATCGTGTCTGAGTATGAATCATGTTTTATTCAGATAGACTACGTGACGACTCTTCGTAATAATAAACACTTTTATATTAAAAAAATTGCTTCAAATTACCTCTATACTTCAAAAGAATTGTATTGTTTCAATTTCTGGATTTCTTCGAAAAAATGGTCCCGTTTGAAAAAACAAAAGGGTTTGTACTATTTTACCACGAGAATTTTTCATATTATCAGAATACATGTATTTATCAATTTGGTTATTTTACATAAATTATTATTACTATTGTTATTATTATAAATTATTATTACTATTGTTATTATTATTATTATTATTTGTGTAAGCCTTTACATGTGTTGATTTCTTGATTGAATTGTTTGATGTGACTAAAATCTCTTGACCATCACAAATTCGCAAAAGTAAAATTATCCAAATAATTCATAAATCCAAAATTTTGAGTTCCCAAAATAAAAAATTAAAAAATATTTATATATGCCATACAATCGTTTATAAGCAATTGTAAATTGTAATAGGATATATAAGAGATATAGCAAACCAACTAGTCAAATATTGATAACTACTTTACGCCACCATTTGATTTAAGTAGCATGGATAGTGAAAATCTCTAAATTATAAATATTAAAAAAAAAAAAAATTGATGTCCAAAAATGGTATATTACAAAACTAAATTATGGAGAAATTATTTGACTTAGATTTAGAAAAGTCCAAAAACGGGTCAGATTAATAATAAACGTGACAAATTTGCTGGTGGCACGTCGCTTTATATAAGAAAATTTCTACACTTTATTTTTTTATTTTTTTTTAAATTATTGAATTGATTGATTCAATGGTGCTTGGAAATTATCAAATTAGCATGCCATCTATATTTTCGTAAATACTTAATTTGATTTATCGAATTATATATAATTTATTCGGTAAAAAAGAATATTAATATTGGCCCAGCAAACTGTGGCCCATGGTTTACGGGACAAGGAAGGAGCTAGCTGTAATTAAAAATTTAATAATGACAAAGCCCCACAAGGCCCAATGATATTGATATTTGGGATTTTTGTAAAGTCTCCCAATCCCAACGATTATTGCAATTTTAAAATATTATTAAATATAAAAATCCAATTATTGCTCTTGAATTCCAAATATTTTAATCTTATATATGCCTCCCAGCAAAGATTCAAAAATAAA
Organism: Monilaria moniliformis; assembly: GCA_034509125.1. Classification (NCBI taxonomy): domain Eukaryota; kingdom Viridiplantae; phylum Streptophyta; class Magnoliopsida; order Caryophyllales; family Aizoaceae; genus Monilaria; species Monilaria moniliformis. Next base: position 15,174 of record JAYDZE010337153.1, on the reverse strand, counting down.
TTAATGTATCAAATGTTCCCTAGCCTTGATAATAGTTTTATTGTCGAGAGCATTTTTAGTACTCTAATTTCGATAACAATTCCAAATTGCTCATGTTTTCCTTTTTTTAATTGAGTGTGAAAACAAAAAAGTTGTAAAGCCAAGGCAAGTAATTCTGAAGAAGCATCGACGAGACCTAATTCAAGTGGCAATGCTGATGTAATCAAAGATTTTCGCCCTATTAACATTTATATGACTCATCGACACACACTCTCTTGGTGTAATATTTTTTATAAAATATTTTATAAAAAATCAATATTTATTACATTTAAATTATACTTGCATGATCTATAGCAATTGGTGCATACTCAAAATAATATATTGCTCAATAATAATCACAGATTATTATACAAGAGCGAGATTTACTATATGTGCATCTCGAATAGAGGCTGCAAATTACTTGTGTAATAAAAATATGCTCATCAATATTAACTCGAGAGCGGTAATTTAAATCAATGCATCAAAGTAAATTTGTCGATCATGTTCAATTATACATGTATTTATAGTCAAATATCCTATATTTGAATATTATTAAAGCATTGAAAATTACATTTATTGTCTTTTATGTCGTTCATATTCAATTTTGTTAAATAAATTTATTTATTTTAGAGCACATCCATAACTATCTATTATTATTTTCTCAACGTCATCACATCGTTCGTCAATCCTTATTATCATAAATCGGCTGTCACAATCATAAAAAATTAGTGGGACATAATCTACTAATATCCAATTAACAAGTTAGTAATAATTATCAAATCACACTTTAATAGATGTGATTACAGTAATGACAGTAATTTCATGTAATTATTAACACATTATTTTTATATATTTTATTAGCTTAATTTTGTCTGAATCGATAAATCCCAAATTTTTGTCGAACTTAATGCCAAAAACCAGATCCTTTAAATTCAAATAAAAGATTTAATTATTTCTCGAAATCACCAAAAGGGCCCCTCGTTTTATAAAATTACAATTTCGGAGCTTCGCCGCAGGGGATCCGTGGAGTGTGGGTGGGGGCCCACGCTGAGAGCCGTCGAATGGGAGCCGCCGTTAAGTCACCGTCAGGCATTGATTGCGGTAACGTGACAGTGAAGTCAGGCAGCGGCGCGACGTTAGCTGACAGACGGAAAACGTTTTCCATTAGTATTTATGGGGAAATGGGATTTTTCCAAAAGTGAGGTTAAATGTTTTGACTAGCTAAAATGAATGTATTTATTATTATTTAATTGGTTAAATTGATTTAGTGTAAGGTACATTCTGATCCATTATTGAAATATTTCTTCTTTTGGTAATTCTTCTATTTAAATTTGAGTTAATGGTATCTCACTTTCTTGATTTGAAGTGAATGTGAAATGGCCCATGAAATATTTATTATGATTTCTATGTTACATTTTTATTTAGGATATTATATGTTATTTTAGTCATGTACATTATGTTTAATTTTATGAATATTATATCATATTAATAATAATAATAATAATAATAAAGTACCAAGACAATTCTACATTTTTATGAGATAGTACTACACTACTTGAGAAATCCTTCATTGTATTGAAGAGTTTAGACTAAGCTCGTGACACGTTTTCTTACGATCAACAAATTGGGGGTTTAAGTCATCTGGTGTACTTGAGTGTCGGTGAGTGCGCGTTGTGTCTTAAAAAAAGAATTTAATATTACAAAACAAAAACTACAAGTATTTATAAGCTATATATGTTTGGTTAGGATCTTATATACTATATAAATTGTGTAAAATATTTTTTCTATTCCAAAAGTGCAATGCTTCCCTCAGTTCCAACCATTTATGTTTATTTGTCTACGAAGTCTTATATTTAAATGGCAAAACTGAAACATTTGGGTCTAATACTCAACGAAAAGTCTTGAGTTCAATCTGATTGTGTGCGGTGTTTATTTCTCACATCGTGGCAGTATAAAAGTCTCGCTTTCTCCGTGGTGCAGACATTGTTGTTCGGTTCGATTTCAATGCTATTTAGTTAATAAGCCTCTTCATTTTTTGATGTTTGTTCTTCTCATTTAAGTTCATTGGGAATCAGGGTCCCCATTTTGGTCCCAAATGCAAAAATTGGACCTCAACTTCTCCTCCGATACGTGCATCACATAAATTTCGTGTACTACAAGAGAGAGAAATTATATTTAGGGTCCACAATACTCTCTTTTGTTTTCATTTTTATGATATTCTAAATGTAGAAGCTTGTTTCCATAAATGATATTAATTTTTTTACTCATTTACTAATCTACTCATATTTAACTATTTGATTAATTAATTTTTTAACATTAATTTATTGTCAAATAAATATGAAAATATTATAAACTAAAAAGTTTATATAATCATTGGAACGAAGGAAGTATACTTTTTGTTATCGATGGACTGAATAAACTAATCAATATTAATAAATTATTTTTTATATTAATTCGAGAAATATATAGTGTTTGAATTCTAAACTTCTCCGTTCCAAGACAAGAAGTCGCATTATTCGGTTTCTCGAAAGTAACTGAAAATACCACAAGCATTACAAATTCATAAGAAATAATTTTTAAAAAATAGTATTTTAATTTTCTTATTATGATTATTATCAAAACTTCTGACAGGTCAGTAGAATGAGAAATTGTCTCAAATGGAGAAGTATCAGCACTCAGCAGCTTTACAAAAACTACTGAAAGTCATGATTAAATAAGACGTAAGTTGTTCCAAAACGACAATTTTTTAAATATAAACTAAAAGACAAGATTAATGAGAAAATAATTGAAGATAATAATAATTTGTGGGACACAATAAATAAAAACAGCTTTTTTTTTTTAGATAAGCTGATTCTCGCGACTGTATGAATCCCATATACTGAAATTTATTTATAAATAAAGACAAATATTTATATTCTTTTTCACTTTTTAATTTGAATAGTGTACTATTAAAGACAAAATCTGCCCAAATAAAAATTTAACTTTATTTGCAGAAGCGCGCTATATTTTTTCAAAATTCTTAGCAATTTTTGTGTCCATTTTTTATCTGTATGAATTTATTTATTCATTTAGAAAAGCATGATTTTTAAGAAATTAATTGCAATTAATATGTGAAAATGTGATCAAAGAAGTTTGTAAAGATATTAAGCATCTAAGATTTTATTAATATGTAATGACAAACTATAAATTTTATTTTATTATATTCAAAGAACTTAGCTTGTTAAATACTTGTGAATTAATTAACCAAGTACTTCCAAAATTGTATGTTTATTTGGAGTTAATGATCGAATATATCTGAATTTTGAGTTATTTTATTAATTGTATCATATTTTTTGAAATTTATTAATTTTATTTCAATCTTTAGCTATTGCATCGATTTTATTCCAATTTTTTTAATTTGTCAATTATATTCTAATTTTTTCAATTTATATCAATTTTATCATCGAAATTTCACTCCAACACTTGAGCCGTGACATTACATATTGGATGATAACCTATTATTCTGCTTCGAAAAATAAGTTGAATATGAGGATATTGATATTCCACTTTAATATTTATTTTTTTAAAATAATTATCTAATTTTTTTGATAAAATTAATAAGTTGAAAAGTTGAGATACAATTGATACAATTACTAAATATTGAGATAAAATTAATAAATTTTAAAAATTAAAATATATTTATAAAATCATTAAAAATTGTAATAGATTCTATCATTACTCGTATAATTTCTAAACATTAAAATAACTTTTAGAATTTAAGACACATATCGATATATCCATTATTTAATTATACTTTGATAAGGAGCTTGACGGTTACTCATATATCTTTATTATTTCAAAATTAAACATTATATATATTGGAATTGCTTTATTAACTTTTTTCCTCTGCCGTTACATATACTTTTTAAGTTTGAATTGTTACTTTCGAATAAACAAAAATGTTTGAATTATTGAAGTCCGACAGCATTTAAATAATGTCAATTTTTTATTACCACCACGTGAAGAAATAATTTATATTACCCTTTTAATTTCGAGTTTTTGAAAATATGGAAATTGATTATCTCCTTGCTTTGGTAACTTCCAAAATTGAAAATTATAATTCTCTGTTTAGCAAAAAATACTTGTCTTTTGGTATGAGAGAATGTTGGATATATCCTAATTTGGGAATGATAATCTATCAATTGCTATATATCTTAATATTTTCTCTAAGAGTTTCGGCAATGATTATGATATATGTGTTATTGTTACATATTTACTATTTTTATTAAAACATAATGAATAAACAAACATATATGCCTGGCCACGTTAGTATGCTATTTGGGTTGATTAAATTTATGATATATATATATAGAGATAGAGTAATATTGGTTTCCAGATTGATTGTTTCTTATTTAAGTTTAATTTGATTGTGGATATTAGATATATAATTTACTACTATAAAATTAAACAATTTTTTTTAACGTATATGAGGTTGAATTGAATATTCAAATATCATTGTAAAGATATGAACAAATTTATTTAGTTAAGTTATTATTTGAAATTAACTTTTAATTAATTTTTTATTTAAATACAATTTGTAATCTTATACTATTTTTCTATATATTTTGAATTGTGTGTGCAACTGTATGTGTTTGTTATGTGTTGTGTTTCTGTGCAGTGTGTGTATCGTGTGTGCGGTATTGTTGTGTGTGCTGTGTATTTGTTATTGTGTCTGCAATTTTGTGTATCGTATGTGTTGTGTGTGATTATTTGTGTTTATTGCGTGTCGTGTGTGTATGTGAGCAGCATGCGTGAATACGTGAACAGTGCGTGTATTACGTCCAGTTTATGCGTGTTGTGTGTATTGTGTGCAATGTGTGTAGTATGTGTATTGTGCGAGCAATGTTTATCCTGTGTGTAGTGTGTGTATTGTTGTATGTGTAATTTTGTGTACTTGTGTGTTTATGTGTGTTGCATGTGCAGTGTGTGTGTTGTGTGCAGTATGTGTATGTTGTGTTGTGGGTGCATTGTGTGTATGTATGCAGTATGTAATATGTGTATAATGTGTGTTTGTTTAAGAGGTATTCATTATTCAATATTATATTTATTTAAATTTTTAAATTTTTACTTTAACTATAAAATTTTAATTCTAAATATTTTTATAATACAAAATAATAAATTTGAAATTGAAAAGTTCATTCCAAATCCAAATATCTAAATCCGTCCAACCAAACAAATTGTTAATATTTTCACCTAATTGATATAAAGTTGAATGGCATGATTAATATGAATTGTTGCTTGACGTAATAGCCGACCACTACGTGCACGTCCATCCATGTTCCTATCTTATTGCGCCATACTATAATTAATACAACACGTCTTTCTCTAATTTAATAGTATTTATATCATTTATAAATAGGATTTTTTTTATGTGGCTAACTCTCGAGTAAATAAATATTATTTATCTCTAATTAATTTCTCAACACAGACTTCAATAATATTATAATTATTAAATTATAATTAAATTTCATAATGTAAGGATGTAAATAAATTAATTTGCTACGCCGCAAACTGTGGTAGAGGTTCAAATTTCTGTGCCTGAGAACAATCAAATTAATTCTGCAACATCATCATAGCCATGTCTTTTGTACAATGGTCTTACCACAAATTCACACTTGCATCACTATAAGGTCAAAATTTTGTATAATGCCTCTATGATTAATTTGTTTTACGAATGCACATCTTTTTAGAATACTGCAAAAGTCATGAATGGAGTGCCAAAAATTCTAAGAAATAAATTTAGTTAGTTTTTTTCTAGATAAATCGTACCATGATATGATAGCGCGTGCTGTATATAAAAAATCGAAATATGTTAGATTTGATATGCTAACGTGTTATCTGTATGACTATGTCAACATGAAAAAGTGAGTCCGACAGTTTATGTGATACTATTATAATATTCACACGAATATAATATATAGTTTTAAGCTCTCCACCTAGTTAATTGAGCTACAATATTTTTATAATTGGAAAATTATGCTTTGGAAACTCAAAAATATCTCTAAATTTGAAATATCTTGTCTGATTAAAAAAAAAGAAAAAACACTCGAAAAAGTAGTTAAATTTTCAAAAAAAAAAAAGAAATTTGATGTGAGAGAAAAAAGAAGAAGGTCAAAACTGTAGTTATAACGCAAAAACCAGGGCTATCTCGACAGCCCAAAAAACCGCGATGGCGACTTTGTCTGGAGCAGTAAAAATCACCGAAGAGAGAGAGAGAGAGTTGACAGAAAATTCGAGCACCTCTCTATTCACATCTGCACAGATTTTGCGAGCATCGTCGTCTCTTTTTGCATTGTATTTTTCTGTATGAACATTTACCTGTCGTTGTTACAAATGTAAGTGCATCATTGCTCTTTCCCCACCAACCCACCCCCTTACACTAAATAAGGAGTTAAAGCTTTTTTCTCAAGAATCATCATAGTACACAAAAAGATTAAATATTTTTTAATTTCGTGATCTGGGATTTCATTTTTTTGCTCTTTACATCACTTGGGATTTGAGTTGGTGAGTTTGTTCACCCTGAATGCTCATCTCATGTAACATCTCTCTCTCTCTCTCTCGTAAAATCGTTATCTGTGTTGTGATGTTTAGCTCCTTTGATGTGAAAGAAGGGGAAACATTCATGATGATAGGGTATATGCTAAACAACAAACAAAATTGTTAAACCGTTTTCCATTTTCTCATCCGAATCTATCTATACTTTGTGTGTCGTATAGTGTGTGTTGTGTGTTTTTTCTTGGATTTGCTGATTGAGTTGTGGGAGTTTGCAGGAACGGATTTAAGCTTTCGGTGGTTGATTGAGAAGTCGTATCTGATAGCACAGAAACTCAACCCTCGGGTCACTTCAGAAAATTTTTCTTGATGGGTTATGGAGTTTTGGATGGACATGGCTGTTATTAACGAGGGGTGAAATTTCTTGAGTTATTATAGAAATCTGACCATTCTGGCATTCCAATAACTAAGATTGGAGGAGAAGAGCAGAGAAGAAGGTGCTGTTTTCGCCTGAATCTTTCTGTGCCAAATTTCAAGATTTAAGCCAAATCTGACCTGTCTGATTTGAAAGGAGGGTATGTTTGCAATGTGGGGGTGAAAAAATGGAAATGGTTGTATTTGTTGTGTCGTTTGTGGTGTAAGCAGAGATCATGTGCCAAACAGTGAAGTCTTCAGCTTGAAAGGAACTCTCCCTGCAGATCCATTCACCTAGCTGTCTTGGTACCACTTCTGGAACCTGCATGTTACATTCGCTCTCTGGTTAAAAACCAAAATGTTGAACATATCAGTGCATTGACTGAAAAAGAAAAGAAATAATAATTGCTGGGGAGAAAATAAGGGGGGCTTTATATATGTTGGAAGCATTGATTCTTGATTGAAAAGGGCCTCTTTTTTTTACTTTTTTTTTTCTTTCTTTCTTGGGGGGTGGGAGAACAGTGAACAAGTCAGCTGTAGATGCATGAGTTTCATCACAACTTTTAGTGGTGGTGGGGCACAGAGAGGCCTAATAATGCACCTAATGTTTCTTGTTGTTGTTTTCATTTGTAGACAGACATTCATATAGTGCTTCAAGTTGTGGCTGTCTTTTGAGAGAGACCGAAGAAGCTTTTGTTTGGGAGGAAGAATTTTTTTATATGTTTTGACGATGAGTAGAGAGTTGAAGAAAGGGGAAAAGGTGGAAAAGGGTTCTGCCATGGCTGAGAAGGTTGTGGTGGCTGTTAAGGTAGCTAAAGAGATTCCTAAGACTGCTCTTGTTTGGGCTCTGACTCATGTTGTTCAGCCTGGGGATTGCATCACTCTTCTTGTGGTCATATCTTCACACAGTTCTGGTAATAATTTCTTACATTGGTTTGATTTCTTGTCCTTTTTCTTACATGGAATCTTGAATTCTTGCAGTTCCTTATGTTTTTCTTTTCTTGGCCTTAGTTCATGTCTAAGCTGCAATAACGTGTAAAGCTTTAATCTTTGTGTTATTGTTTACATGGAGAGCCATTTTGCTTCCTTGAGATTCATCACCTTACCATAACTGTTAGCGGGTTTCACAATTTCAGAGTGTTTTGAGCCCTATAATGCTGAATGCAAATCTTGGTTTGTATATTATGATTGTAGCTCCTTGTCAAATAACCATTTTAGGGGAAAATAGGTGGGACTCGTAGCTCAATCCGAAAACTCGAGCTTCATGCTATAGCAAGAACTAGCATTTATTCTTCATACATGTCATGTCTCTAGAGTTATGCAGGTTCTTGTCTATTGTTTGGTTTAGTGTCTGTCTTGCTTCTGAGTCCACATGGTGGGTTCCTCCAAGTAACACTGGGACTTTGATGAATTGGGCTCCTCCAACATTACTCGTTCACACTTTATTGAAATGACTAATACGCAACTTGTGTAGTAAGTCCGTTCCATCCCGTCCGATCCCTAAACCTTCCAAAATTTCCTCCCACATTACAGTCCCATGTCAGGGTGTCAGAGCTGGCCCAAGATGCTCGATATGTAGGTTGTAATTCTTTTTTTTACAGTAGATTTTCACCTCAGCTCCTGTCCTAGGTCTCAGTTACTGGCTTCACAGAGGATTGGTTTCGTCATTATTTCCATATTTCTTGTGTTAATTTTTCTTATTTTTTATGGCAACTCATTCGACCCTCGTTAATTAGGTAGGAAATTATGGGGCTTCCCAAGATTTGCTGGCGATTGTGCTAGCGGTCACAGGAGATCAAACTCTGGTACAAATGCAGAGCTGAAATCTGACATTACAGATTATTGCTCTCAAATGATTCTTCAGCTTCATGATGTTTATGATCCAAATAAAGTAAGTAGATTAGGAATTCGCCAGTTTTACTATTGGTACTTTGCATGGAAACAGTGATGAACATAAGTTTATCTGGTTAAAATCGCAGATCAATGTGAAGATAAAGCTCGTCTCTGGGACGCCATGTGGAGCAGTCGCTGCAGAGGCGAAGAAAAACCAAGCGAATTGGGTTGTTTTGGACAAGTAATTTTCACCATCATCCATCTCTGTTAAGCTCATAATACTGTTAAAGACTATCTACTGTTACTCCTGTGATTTTAAAACATTTTACTATCATACAGACATCTGAAAAATGAGGAAAAGCGTTGCATGGAGGAACTGCAATGCAACATTGTTGTCATGAAGCGCTCACAACCAAAGGTTCTACGACTGAATTTAGTAGGGACAGCTAGAAAGGAACAAGAAGCAGTCAGCTCCGATGATAACAAATCTTCTGAGAAACAAGAGAACAGAAAGGATTGCCTGAATCCCACTCGTGGACCGCTCGTTACCCCGTCAAGTAGCCCGGAGACATTCACCGCCACTGAAGCTGGAACGTCGTCAGTTTCAAGCTCTGATCCTGGAACTTCGCCTTTCTTCATTACTGACGTGAAGGACTGCCTTAAGAAAGAGAAGCTACTCATTACTAAACAAGAACGAGAGATTGATGAGTCTAGTTCAGATTCTGAAAGTGAGACTCTGTCTTCATCTTCAAGTTTGAGGTTTCAGCCATGGATGGCAGATATTGTCAGTTCGCGCTGTCAGTCTATGGATCATCTTGGAGAAAGCTCTGGACGATACAGTACTCGTATGCAAAATCCTGCCACCAAAGCTCTGCTTGATAAGCTGTGTAAGCATGATGATGAAGCTGGCTTTCGATCCCCAAGCTACCTGTCTAATCGTGATTTCAGCGGCAGTTTGAGAGAAGCTATTTCATTTTCGAGATCAGCTCCACTCGGACCTCCACCATTGTGTTCTATATGTCAACATAAGACACCCGTTTTCGGGAAGCCTCCGAGGTGGTTCACTTATGCAGAACTGGAGCATGCAACGGGAGGGTTTTCGCAAGCAAACTTTTTAGCTGAGGGCGGTTATGGATCTGTCCATAGAGGAGTCCTCCCCGATGGCCAGACCATCGCGGTCAAGCAGCACAAGCTGGCGAGTTCTCAAGGTGATCAAGAGTTCTGCTCAGAAGTTGAAGTTCTAAGCTGCGCTCAGCACCGGAATGTTGTTATGTTGATTGGTTTCTGCATTGAGGATGGCAGAAGATTATTGGTGTATGAATACATCTGCAACGGATCTCTTGATTCTCATCTTTATGGTATGCTTGCGCCTTCTATATCACCTTTAGAGTAGGAAAGTTCTATTTATCTGCTATTGATACATAACATTCGTATATCTATGCACATTGGAAACTTACAGGACGCCATCAGAATACGCTAGCTTGGAATGCTCGGCAAAAGGTCGCAGTTGGAGCAGCTCGTGGGTTGCGGTATCTTCACGAAGAATGCAGAGTTGGTTGCATCGTGCACCGAGACATGCGGCCCAATAACATTCTGCTTACTCATGATTTTGAACCATTGGTACTAGCTCTTAACCCTCACTTCTATTCCACCTATGTTTGTTTAAATCTCTCTCTCTCTCTCTCTCTCTCTCTCTCTCTCCCCCCCCCTCCCCATATGTGATTTTTCTTGATAGTAGTCTATTCTTGCCTGTGCAGGTGGGAGACTTCGGTCTAGCTAGATGGCAACCCGATGGGGAGACAGGAGTCGAAACCAGAGTAATCGGAACTTTTGGGTAAATCACTCATCTTTGTGTGCTAGGGGACATCAATCATGGTGTTCAAGAACTATAATATTGAAAAAAATGCTATGCTTCATGAAGGTACTTGGCACCCGAGTATGCTCAGAGTGGTCAGATCACAGAAAAAGCCGACGTCTACTCATTTGGTGTCGTGTTGGTGGAGCTGGTTACCGGGCGCAAAGCAGTCGACCTCAACAGACCCAAGGGCCAACAGTGCCTCACGGAATGGGTAAGACCCACGCCTGCTCTTAAGCTTTCTATACACCACACCAAAACGATTGCAAAGCGTTTCAAGACTGACCTGATCAATTGCAGGCACGGCCATTATTGGAAGCTTATGCTGTTGATGAGTTGGTAGATCCAAGGCTGGGAAACAACTACTCCGAGGGTGAGGTGTACTGTATGTTGCATGCTGCGTCGTTTTGCATACGTCGGGATCCTCAAACAAGGCCCCGTATGTCTCAGGTAAGAAGACAGCGATTAGATCTGAGATATTGCATGTTACAGACAATAAAACCTATGTATGTCTTGGTGAAATAGGTGCTTCGAATACTAGAAGGCGACGGGATGGATTCCCGTCAGCTGATGACACCGGGGTTTGACGTTGGCAGCCGGAGCGGAAGGATGTGGTCTGATCAACACCAACATCATCACCAACACCACATGCCAAATGAATTGTCCGGGCGATTTAGCTCGAATTTATCTCTCAACTAGAGACAAACGGCCTTATGCATCAACAAGTTCTAAATTGATGCCACAAGATTTTTGCCTCGTGTATAGCAATGGTAGTATAAAGTTTCTGTAATCATCTTTGAGAAATGGATACCCAATTGCTTGGTTAGTAATATATACATATTTTGGTTTGAAATAATCTTCATCGCCAATTAAGTTATGCATCTCTTTCTTCAATTATTCCTGCAAATATATAGCTTAATATGATTTCAGGAATGAATGAACAAATTAATTATTGCACCAATAGTGCCAACTACATTAGTTTTCCAGTAATGCTCTAACACAGATCAACAACAATTTCCTAGCTAGGTCATACAATTTTAAGCATCCAATAATTTTTGAAGAAGTTTGGACATGATGCAGGTCAAAGCTTCCATGCTACCTGCTTTGCATCTAAAGAAGTAGAGATTAGGGCTTCCTCATTTTCGACCTTGCATATCTGAGAAAGAAAAAGAAGGGTCTGGTTTCAGTTTTAAGCACAAGGCAAGTAAGAGAACGGGCAAGATTAGTTTAGTGTGGGTACTCTATATGCATTCCACCGCGGTCAGAGGATGGTAGCATGCTTCCTTGAAGCGAGTTCATTGCCTTGGTTGCATGTTCAACTCCCTGTTAGAAGGAGAAACACATGCTTTTTTTTTAAGCTTGGACCATTCAAATGATGAATTGATCTACATTGTCGAGTATAAAAAGATGGTAGGAAAGATCCTAAAACAGGAGAAAAGAAGCCTTCGTTTTTCATGTGACAAGGGCTCATACCTCGAAATCAGCAAATGCAACTGGCATTCCACCTCGGGCACGAACCTTAAGGCTGTTGAATCCTTGGTATCTGAAGTAAAAGTGAAATAAACTACTGATGTTCCTACTTTACAATTTGTGTTCTAGAAAAGAACTGCTAAAGGTCAGTTTTTACAGGAAGTACACATGAATGACTAAGAGTTAAACACTTCAAAACAACATGTTTTGTTCGTTCTCATAAATAGCTAATGAAAGTCGTCACAACTTACTGCGAAAGAAGTTGCTTCAGTTCCTCTTCAGTACAGGTCGGACCTAAATTGGCAATAAACAAGGTAGAGCATGCACCATCTGCTGCCTTTTCCGCTTGCTCCTAAGAAAGTCATTCAATAAAACCAATCTCATGAGTGTTAAGAAAAGAAGGAAAATTGCTTTATAAAACAGACGTGTAACCTATTTACTTACACTGTCCTGAGCAAAAGCATCATTGCCATAGCCTGTTTGTTCGCTGCTGTCAAAGCAAGGGTTTGTTTCGTTAGATTAATAACAAGAATGGAGAAGGCTCATTGAACACAAAAAGTCCAGGTCATAACCATATTAGATTATGCCAAGGAATAAATGCAGTGTTAAACAAGTCTAACCTTTTCTCAGCTGCTGAAGTATCTTGGTTCCCCTCATCAGGGTTGGTGGCTGGGTCATCAGAACCACCATCTCCTGGATATAAGAAATGTAATCTTGTAGTGTACAAAGACTGGAGTAACTCAAGTGAGAGCTTTCTTACAAAAATGCCAAGTAAAATTCAATAGTAATTTAGAAAATGAGGGAAAAAGGCGATTGGAAAGCATACAAAATAAAGTCACAATTGTATTACTTGTACCCTTACACTTTCTTCATGGATATGTACCCATCTGCCACCCCCATCCCAAGGATTGAATGGTCTGTGGAGTTGCAATATCGGGAAGATACATCCGTTTTTTCAGCAGGAAAAAAGAGTATGCAAATAAACAGAGAAAAGCAGAACATAGTTACCATCCTCACTAGATGATTCCCTAGCGTCAGTCTCAGAATTCGTTCTTCTATCAATGACAACATATGGACCACTTCCTGTTAACAGCAATTAGCACTAGTCAACCATCTTGCACATGTATGTAATATCAATTAACAAAAATCCACTCAATAAGGCTTAATTATATGTATAACCTTTGGGAAAACAAGATAACAAAAGTAGCTCACCTGGTGTAAGTTTTCTTCTGGAATTTGATCTCGCCAGTTCAATGTGCAAAGTGGAACCAGATTGAGGATCAAATTTAACACCCTGTAAATGTTCGGCCACTTGTTACTATACAAAATTATCAACTTACATGTGTATATAAATTCGAGATACATGCACAAATAAAAAAGATTTGGAATGTTTTCTCCAGATTAGATAACATTTCTTTCTCGCTAGACAAGGTAACACCACTGCTCTAGAACAATGCAATTCCAGTAAAGAAAGCTTTTTTTAATATAATTCATCAATCTATTTTCCACATCCAAATTATAATAAAAAGCCCCCAATTATTTCATGCCTAGCTTTCCTTTCTTTCACTATCATTTGATTACAAATGAAACGAATAAAGCACAAAACAAGGAGGCGGACAAGCACCAGAAGTAGCGTGCAGAAACAAATTTCAAATTGAAAACTCACATTCAGAGAATGCAGGGCTGCCATTGCCGATTGATGATTCACAAAGGTCGCAAATGCCACAACCTGTCCACTCAAGAGAAAAATTGAAGTTCGAAAATTCATCAGAACTCACAGAAAATAACCAAGCTCCTGATACTCTATAAGAAACTATTTACTTATGGAATTACATTTTCCGATTAATCCAGAAAAAAAGGAAAATTTGACACTATTCAATAATCAGTGAGAAATTCTGAACTTTATCTCGGTAGTTAGAAGCAAACAGAACGAAACCTGATTGCCACGTCCGGTGTATTTGAGCTGGCAGGATTCAAAACCGGGACGGCGGCGGAAGAGGTTGTGAATCTCGCGCGCCTTCACGTCGTCGGGGAGACCGGAGACGAAGAGAGTGTTGATTCCGTTTCTATCTCCGGGAGCATAATTGTACTCCGGAGGTGGCGCAGCCAGGTAGAAAGGCTCGTACGGCGGCGGATGAGCCATATCGGAAAATAGAAAGCGACGGCGAAGAATCACAGTTCCCGGCCGAGAGAGTGTATGTGGGATTTTGCGGGGAAAATGTTTACGTTAATCTTGAAATTGGGCTGGTTGGAATCTAATTTTGCAAGTAACTAGTGGGCTTAGTCGAAGAAGAAATCTTACCAACTTGTTTGGGCCTCCGCTACAAGGAGAATCTCGTGTCAAACTATATCTCAATTTAGGTGCTTTTTTTTAAAAAAAATAAAAAATAAAAAGAAGATCAATAATGCTTTTCATTTACCTTGTAGTTGTGGTGACTTGAAATTCCGATTCATTTGTTGGAGGGGTCATGGTTAAGGGTGAGCAAAATACCAAAATCCGAATATCCGAATTGAACCAAACCAAACCGAAATTTAAAATTTAGTTCGGTCTTTTTCGGATTTCAGTTTGGTTTGATTTTAATTTTTGGTAAGTTTCGATTTTTCGGTTTGGATATACTATAAACCGAAGATCAAATTTATATTTAATATTAATTATGTAATAATAACTAAATATATGTGTATATATATATACATATATTTTTTAGATTTTCGGATTTTCGGTTTTTTGGATATTTTAATGAAATTTCGGTTTTTCGGTTAGGATCGATTTTTATAATTTAGATTTCGGTTTCTCGGGTTCGGTTTCTCGGGCAATTCGGTTCGGTTCGATTTTAATTTAAAAAAAAAAAATGGTTTTTCGGTTCAAACCGAACCGAAAATTGAATGCTCACACCTAGTCATGGTAATTTGAACTTCCGACCTATTAATTGGACAAGAAGTGTCTGACGTAATGACTTGAACCCCCAACTTATTGGTTAGATGAGAAGCGTTTCACCAATTAAGTTGCGAACGAATTTAATTAAACTAAACACGTTAATTGTTGAGCAACTTTA
>JAYDZE010337042.1:0-17982 GCA_034509125.1 Monilaria moniliformis | reverse complement strand
TAAAAAAAATTCGGTTTTTCGGTTCGGTTCGGTTTGGGCAAAAAACCGAACCGAAAACCGAATGCTCACCCCTAGAATTGGGGGTTTGGATTTGGAATTCGAGCTTTTAATTCCAAATCAATTGTTTAGTATTATAAAAATATTCGAATTTGGAATTGAATTCTAATTACAAATCCACCCAATTCCACAATTTGAATTTTATAGCTAAAGTAAAGATTTGAAAATTCAAATAAATATAAAATTTAGTACATCTCGAGCATACACAAAACACATAATGCACATTACATACTACACACACACACACACAACGCACATATTGTACACACACACATACACATTGCACACAAACACAACTACACACACTGCACACAATACACATAATGCGCACATTGCACATAATACAAACACTACACAAACGCAACACCCAATACACATACTGCCCACACACGACACACTGCAAATAATACAAACACTACACAAACAACACACGCGACAAAATCACACACACTGTACATACACACACTGCACACACACACGCGACACACAAAAACACACACAATACACACATTGCATAGACATACAACACACATAACAAACACACACGACAAGCACATACACAACATATATACTTACACAAACAACTCAAAATATATAGAAATATAATATAAAATTACGTAATATGTATAAATAAAACAATTAAAAAAATTATTCAATTAAAAGTCAATTCCAAATCTTGTTTAATTTTTGACTTACAAAATGAAGAATTTGGGATTAAATTATAATACCATAACTTCAAATTTAATTACATATAATTGCAATTTCGAATCAATTCCAATTTCCAAATCTATTTTACCATATGCACCCTTAGAAATTTAGGAGTATTTGATGAAGTTGAAATCTAATTCAACAGTTATACATTTTAAGGATTAATGCATTTATTTTTTTTGCATTTATTATCATATAATATTTCTTTCCATTTATTCATATTATATCTATCGAGGTACCAATTGAGAAAATTGCAATATCTCACTGAAAGAATCGAAGAATTCCTCTTACTCACACCTCCGACGTCGGCGCCAATCATGTACGTTTTCGTGAATTATTATCCCAATCTTCAAAAACCATGTCAATTTCTGGTGTTACGTGCTGCAAGTTTCATTATTTTCATTATTTTCGGCGTGAATTTGCTTCTGGACAGCACAATTATGCAGCTAACTATGAATTTTCACTGCGATTTGTTTTTAAATTTCTGTTTCTCGTTACTTGATTCTGATACTCATCATTTTGATAGATAATATATTTCTGCGTATTCGTATATAATTGTAATTGCAAACGAAAGAACTTAGATTCCACATATTGTTTGATTGTGAGCAAGTATGAAACTCTATTCTGCATTTTGAATTATTTCTTAATTCAAATAATTTGCTCATAGTTTGAATGTCCAAATTTTGATTAGGATTACGATTATTTGCTATATTTCATTTTATAAGTAGAGGGGTTTGGGTTTATTTGGTTAATGCTGTTTGATTCGTCGTTGCAGCATAAACTGGGGATAAGATTACAAATTAATAATAGCAGCAATAGGCAGAGAAACCTCGGCCCCGGGGTTCAATATTTGCTGGATTATCTTAAAAAAATGCAGTCTGAGAATCCTGGTTTCTTCTACGCATTTGAGGGTGATAATGAGCTATGTGGTAATGTGTTTTGGGCCGATGCTGCTTCTCGGTCGAACTATAGCTATTTCGGTGACACTGTTAGGGTGGACACCTCATATAGATCCAGCCGTTCTAAGATACCATTCATCACCTTCACGGGTATAAATCACCATGGTGAGCCTGTCCTCTTTGGTTGTGCATTGCTTCTGAATGAATCAGACACCTCCTTCGTTTGGCTGCTCCAGACGTGGCTCCGTGCAATGTCTGGACACATACCTGTGTCCGTCACTAGTGATCCCGATAGACTGATTCAGATGGCTGTGGTGCAGGTACTTCCAGAGGCACGTAATCGCTTCTGTAGGTGGAGTGTGTTCAGGCAGACACAGGAGAAGTTGGGCAACGTGTGTCAGGTTAACCCGAGCTTCGACTTTGAATTGAAGAAGTGTGTGAATGAGGCCGACACGGTTGAGGAGTTTGAGTCTTGTTGGGGGAGTTTAGTGAGTAGATACTATTTAATGAATAACGAGTGGTTGCAGTCTTTGTATAATATCCGTGATCAGTGGGTCCCGGTTTACTTGAGGGACGTGTTTTTCGGGGAGTTATCTGCGGTGGACTGCAGTGATGCCTCGAGTTTCTTCTCTGACGAGTTCTTGAGCAGCTCGCCCACGATACAGCTGTTAATTAAACAGTGTGAGAAGGTGGCTTCGAGTTGGCACGAGAAGGAATTGAAGGATGACTTTGATACGTCTAGTGCTACGCCCGTTTTGAAGACGCCATCCCCTATGGAGAAGCAGGCCGCTAGCCTTTACACTCGGAGGATTTTCATGAAGTTTCAAGGGGAGCTGGTGGAAACCCTTGCTAATCCGGCAATTATAGTCGACGAATCTGGTGGAGAAACAACGTATCAAGTAGCTAAATTTGGCGAAGAGCACAGAGCTAACACAGTCAGATTCAGCACATTTGAGAAGAAAGCTACGTGTAGTTGTCGGATGTTTGAGTTTTCAGGTATTACATGCAGACATATACTCTCGGTTTTCAGAGCCAAAAACGTACTCATTCTCCCGTCTCTATATGTTCTGAAACGCCAAGACCGGTTGTGGAGAAGCCATGCCGGAATCTGCTTTTGGAGGGCCGAGCACTTATCAAGAATCTCATATGGTTCGTCATGATAATCTACGCCAAGAGGCTCTAAAGTATGTGGAAGAAGGCGCGAAATCTATACACGTTTACAATGTGGCGATGAACGCTCTGCAAGAGGCTTCAAAGCGCATTGCTGCTGTAAAGAGCAGAATCTCTGGCTCTGCACATTGCACCGTTGAAGCAAATGGAGGAAATAAGGAGATGCATGCGATCAAGAATCAGTCTTCAACGTGCTTATCTCGGGTTAGAATCTCTCGACTATCTCTTTCCATTTTGTTTTAAATCAAGATACTGATGTTGCAAATGATACTAAACCGCGTATGAAGCTGTAGACTCACACACACCGGACTTCCTCATCTTTTTTAGGTCATAAAAGGTTGTGGGAATTGTTGTTGGGCATTGAAACTTATATAGTAGATAGGGTTAAGGGTTTTGAGACATATGGCGATGCGTTCTGTAATCCCGGGGTTCCCCGGCCTGGTTTGGTCTGTTTTTGTTAGTAAGGGTATTTTAGTCACTTTCCTATTTTGGGCTGGATTATGCTATTCTTTTGCCATTATAAGTAGTGTATCTGAAAATGATAGTGTAAATTCTATGATTTGGCAGTGGCGAACTGGGTAACCAATTTTCATTTGCTTTTCTAATTGCTTTTTGCTTTATTTCGTAACAGAAGGGTTGATCATTAATCGCTTATCATGTATGTTAGAGCTTTCGTTTCCTTGGTTTAAGCGCTCTTGTTCTACAAAACACGAGTTTTTCATATAGAGAATCGTAATGCTATTGGTTTTGCAGGAAGAGAAGGAGAAGAAAATCCAAGAACTGACAGCAGAAGTGGAGCAGACGAACCAAAGATGTGAAGTGTATCGAGCAATTCTGCTTGCACTTTTCAGAGACATGGAAGACCAGAAGTTGAAGCTCTCCGTGAAGGTCCAAAACGCTCGCCTTTCGTTGAAAGAGTAACTATGTGCAATCCCCTTAGCGTCGTTTTTCACATCGAACGAGCACGAGCCTCCTAGTCTCATCCTCATGTTGGTTATAACTTTTGTTGTAAATTATGTTTCATCTTCTATTCCCGTGCTGCCTCGGAAGAGGACATCTAACCATGTTGGAATATGAGATCAGGAAAATATGGTAATATTACATCTTGTATTGTGTAGTATAAGTTTTTAGATTCTCCAATCTGGGTGATGCATGAAGTTTCAACTCAAATTTTATTTTAGTTATTATTGAAACTTTTGAGGTTTATTTAGTTTTGTTTGTCAACTATTTATATCAAGTAGGGCAACAAAAAAATCTTTAATTCTGAAATTCAGACTTGTAGGGCGTCATTTGGGCCATTAGGCCCATACCTACCCAAGGCCCATAACTTCCATAATTAGTGTATCTAGTAAAATACCTTATCTGATTTGAAATTTAATCATTATATATATTGAGTACAATCATCAATGTTGATCACAAAATACTTAATTTTGATTCCAAAAGTGGGTGTACGTCCCCAAACATCATAAGGAACTAGAAAAAAAATGGAACTAGCCCTAGTATTACTTAGTTTAGATGTATGCTTATGACTTTTAGCCAAAATACAAATTTCACCTTACATTGATTGAGAGTGAATTAAATTTAGGAAAAATGAGTTTAAGATAACACGTGGAATGATGTCCTGGACGTCAATGCCGAAGCCAAGCTTCCTGATCTGTAGATCCGTGAGCTTACATCACAGTACCTTGTTGCACAATCTCATTCACATAATACAGTCCTTGTCTCTCAATGCCACGCCGAACAATCTCCTATGCCCTGTAAAAGAGAAAAGTGAGGGTACATCAGAACCGTACAATTGAGCTCATTTGTGACATGATCGATGGATAACAATTTGTGTGATAAGGATGGAACATATAAACATTTGGAAATTTTCAACAAGAAAGTAATTTCTATTGTTCTTCCTCCTTGAACATGGGTCAATTCACCACTAGCGGTTTGGACATAAGATTTACGTGGTTTCGGGGTTTCAATAATGTCATTGGCATCATGTCATTGTATCAGTAGCCTCACAATCAAAAATCCATTTACTATCCTTATTGTCGCACATAACTTGGGTAGTGCATGCAATAGACACATCTTCAAGCATCCTAAAGCAAGAATTCTCAAAATTAGGGAGGTTTGACCGACATTGAAAAGATGTTGGGGGGAAATTTGAGATTTCAAAGTTAAGTTTTTAGATGCGGAGGGAGTTAGTTGCAAAGAATGGGGTTTAGAATGTAACGGTGTAGAAATTGCAGCCAAACCCTTTACATCTCCCATTTTAGGTATTCATGTCACAAACCCTAGGCAAACCTAATGCCTCCTTCCTCTTCCGGTTTATCCCTCCATCGCCGCTGATGTCTTTGTTGTTCTGATGCCATGCAGGGTGCATGTGGTCTTTAGGCCACCCACCACTACAGCAGTTTCGGCGACATCCTCCTCTCTGACCGCAACCGCCATCTTTCCCTTTTGATTTCTGTGTTTCCGGTGATTGTCCTCTCACCACTCAGTGTAACTCACTAGTTCGAAGCACTAGTCTCTCGTATGTTGTGACTTCACGAAATGAGTGCACTCAAAGTGTGATTATTCATATTTTTCTTTCGGCGATGGTCCGCTGGAGTTAGACGAAGGCTGAGGCTGTGAAGTTCTTGGGTTTCCTTAGCGGTTCCAACCGGGTTGATTTTGAACCACCAACCCTGCTTCAATTTCCGAGTCACCGCCAATAGTCGTGGCTGGTTTGAGGATGTATAGCTGAGTGACTTCTCGTTTTACCTTGGGAAAGACGGCTTCGGCCGACGGGTTGGGGGTTTCTTTGAGTATTTCTTGTTGGATCTGGTCATATCCATCGTTGAGTCTGGTGAAAAATTGGTAGAGACAACAGCGTGTTTCTATGATTTTCTAGTATTTACTCACCTCTTCTTCACAACAACCTAAAGTGTTTGGTTGCCTCCGATTGATGCTTATCCATAGCCCCTGGAGCTCGTTCCAGAAGTCTTCTAAGGTTTTCTGCCCTTGTACGACTTTGTTTGCTCGGACCTCCAAGTCATAGATCTGTAGAGGGTTGGCTGCACACCCGTAAGTTACTTCAAGACTTTTCCATAAGGCTCTTGTGTTTTGATGTTGGGCGAAGTTATTAACTAGTTTTGTTTCCATGTTTTGTATGATTCATGAAAACACGGTGAGGTCACTTTCTTCCCACTAGAAGAATGGAGGAGGAACCCCCGTAAGGTAGCTGGATTTTTCTCGGTTGCTGATGGTTATTCTCATTAACCGAGACTAGAGGGGATAGTTATTTCCATATAGTTTGAACCCTAACACAATGTTTTCTGTCTTTCGCATCATATTGGCGATTTGCAAGTGCAAATCGTTTAAGTTGATGTACTTGAGACTTCTAACATGTTTGCTTGTTGGTTTGTTGCAGAGGTTACTATTTGGTTTTAGGCCCTCTTTGGACGATAAAGAGTTGTGGCTAGGGATGTCAATCGGGCCAGTCCATCGAGTTTTGGGTTAGCCCTACTCGGGCTATGGGCTCATCGGGTTAGAAATTTCTAACCCTAATCCTAAATGTTCAGGTTTCGGGCTAGCCCAGCGGGCTAATCGGGTTAAAAGCAAACGACAAAAATTAATCTATTTATTTTTTATTTTTAAGAATTCTATATTTATAATATATAAACGTATATAAAAAATAAATATATAAATCATATAACAAGCATAAAATTCAAAGTTTAAAATATTCTAAAAAGTCAAAGATTACATAACATAAAATTAACGATAAATTGTTCAAAAATAGTTTTGTCTCATAGAATCAAATGTCTCAGAAACGAATCTAAACACTAAACACTCGAATAACATTGTTCTTCTACACCAATAATCTTTGATGCTTTAACTTGATAATTTACTTCGAACCCATAGTATTCAAATTCTTCACTATCTATAAAAAAAAATTTATAATATTAAAATATAATATAGTTTAATAGTTTATAATTTTATAACAAAAATAAAATTTTACCATCAAAATAACTATGCAACCAATTACGTGTGCAAAAAAGAGCTTATATTTCTCGGTATATTTTTTCAATGCCTGATAAATGTAAAAAAAATTAATTAGATGAATTTTAGAATATATACTTAAACTCAAACACCTGTAAACAATCTCAAGATCTGATACGCAATATCAAGTATGGCACGTGGATCTAATAGCCCCATTTAGGTACAAATTGGAAATCCGATTTGAAATCGAGCTATGAACCAATTTGAATGCTGGAAAATATACCATGACATAAAATATCCAGAATAATTATTAATAAGATGGAAACATGCAACAACAATGAACACCTAGCAAACCATCAACAAAAATCAAATTCAATCCCTACAATCATATATACAATCACATGCTTCTTTCTACACGAGATTCAACAATTTCAAATAAAATTTCTGCATATATAGAAAGGCTTTTTTCTCGTTATGGTATATTATAGGATTTAAGTTCCCAGTATGAGAACTTTTTTTTTTAGTTTCCGCATATGGGGAAGGCGCAAAACAAACATGCGTCTAGCTTAAGCTAGACGCATGTTTGTTTTGCGTCTAGGTAGAGACACATGTTTAACATGCGTCTAGGTATTGTTTTGGATTTATGCAGAAGAAATACATCAGGGCATCTTACATGCCAAAAAAGCACCCAATTGCTTGGAGTACCTAGACGCATGTTTAACATGCGTCTCTACCTAGACGCAAAACAAATATGCGTACCTAGACGCAAAACAAATATGGGTCTAGCTTAAAGCTAGACGCATGTTTGTTTTGCGTCTTCCCCATATGCGGAAACTAAAAAAAAAAAGTTCCCATACTGGAACTTAAATCCTATAATATACCATAACAAGAAAAAAGCCCTCTGTCTCCCTCTGTAAATATTAATAAGATAACAGTAGCAAATTAACACTGCATAAAAATAAAATAAAAAATCATATTCTTCATTCACGTTTGTGTTCAATAAACAGCTCATAATGTTATACGTACTCCTCTTAATTATTTTCATAAACCTCTTTAATTCTTAAACCTCGCTAAACCCAGACATAGCATAGAAGCGAAAATCAAAGAACCGCCGCGCTCAAACGCCCTCCTTCATACAGAGTTAATCCCAGAAATAAGAAAGAAAAAAAAACAATAAGAAATTCCGACAAACCATCGGAAATTTTGAAGATGTACTTGAGATTTCGACGGCTGCATCGTGTTTTCGAAGTTTTGCCCAGGATTTATCCCGGTAAAGAATGATGCGTGGCATCAACTCATTCTCCATTTTATGTTGTAAAAAGAGTATTTTGCTTTTGGATACTTGGAACTTGCGATCATTTCTTGCTCCCCGTTTTAATTTTTCTACTTTAAAGGTGCTTTTTACCAGTCCTCTGCAACGGGCATCAATGTTTTAACCGACGGCAGCGACGGCGCTGCAGCTTGGTTATGCGAGGGCAGTAGTATCTACGTGGGGTCTGGTTTGGTTGGCCGTCAATGGCAGAGGTTAGGAATTATTCGAGCTTTTCTTTGGGATTTTATGCTCTCTCGTTTTTTCTTTTCTTTTTTCTGTTTAACGCGGTGAAAAATGGAGTAATTAGGTCAATGGAAGAATTGAACTATATCAGTCTTGGAAGTTTTGAATTGGATGCCCTAGCAAATACCAGAAGCAATGCATAGAATACTGCGATATTTTTAAAGTAGAATGTTTGTCGCGATGTTTTATATACACGCGTTGCTAGTATTCTTCTTAAACTGACTCTAGCTCGAGTTTCATTCCTCACTTGCTCTATAGACTGCTTGATGAACTGTTTATTATCCTAACTTATTGGTGACAGCCTTTTTCAGGTATTCAACTCGATCAAGGAGAAAAGATAAGGCGGTCTCCAAGGTCAATGCTTTGTCCTTTATTCGATCTTTACTCCATCAGCCTAGAGGTGAGAAGAGTTCTTTATTTGTTCTGGAAACATCAATGCACACACTAAGAATGAAAAGACTAAAAGCAATGAGATACAATGGCATTTTTCTCATTACATGCTTATAGAGAAAGCTACCACTCTTCTGAACATTTTCTATATTCTTATTGGCATTTCATCTTTGTAGCTTTAATTCGACGCCCACTTTTTTTGAGGTAAATGACTTCCAATTTTTCACATGTTTGATTCACATCTCATCATGTTTGGAGTCACTTTGAGGAAAATAATGACAAACTACTACTCATAGATCTAGCATAAATGGAATTTGTTGAATAGAAGAGAGGAATTACCGAATTAGTGTAATAGTCTGATTCCTTGTCAGTGGACACTGTTTTCAGTTAACTGTTCGTTACAGGTTTAAAAGTAAACCTAGGTATTGAATGATTCTGAATTAACTATAATTAAGGAAAAGGGTCAGTGTTGCTGAAAAAATTGAGAGTTGACAAGTCTTTGAATGGTTTAAGATGTTTACAGAAGGTTCAACAGTTTTTTTCTGACCTTCCAAATAGCCTAAAAACAGAGCAAATTCATCTCTGGGTAACATGCATATTGCTACTATAAAGTTGGTGAACCCAATAAACTATTGTATCAGTTGGTGAGACAGTTCATCTAGCACGAAATGGGAGTTGGTTATCTGATGAATTTCTGTCAAAGTTTGTCTGGGATTAGTTGGAAAGGATTTTAGGCTAAGTGTGAAACTATGTAAGGAGTGGCTAGATATACTTATGTCCAGCAGCATCGACTTTCTTAGTGAGGGTGAAATCAGATGAGTAGAAAATAGCTTTGTACATTATAACTATAACTGAGAATTTTGGAAAGTCCTTCAGTGTGTTTTTTAGCCAGGTGAAAGACCGCAAAATGCAGCAGTGACATCATATGATAAAGAAGCTCTGCACAGATGTGTGATTCATTTTGTCTCCCAACTGTCTGCATAGTTCTGTCTATTTATCAAGATGCTCAACTTACTATAGTTAGTAAAAGACAACATAAAGATACTTATACTCATCATCAAGGCTTTTCTAGAGAATTTGAAAGGATGCTGACTGGTTCAAAATGTTGGAGATGCGTCATGAGTGTTAGATTCATCTAGAGTGTTTTCTCCCTTTGGATCATTACCCCCCTATTCACGAAACTGTTTGGGTGTGGGTGGCAACTGTTCCAATGAAACTCGAGTTTTCCATGGCTTTTAAGATTGGATAAGCGCCCAACCTCTGACATGCTTGAAAGAAATATCCAAATTCAAAATGTCTGTATGTCACCATATTGGTGTGTTTTATTAAGGCATCATTCTAGGGAGTTGGAGCACCTGTTTCTCTGGTGTTGCTTTCCTGTTAATCTCAAGATATTCTCATATTATCTATCTATTACAATGTTTGGTTTACTGCTACTCCCTCTAGCTTACAATTTTGAGAGTTTTGCAAACCCCTTTTTGAATCTGTGAAATAGAGTTTAACACTGATTATTGCAGGACCTTCTCACTGCTGGTTGAATACTACTCCAGGAAGGGAAAATATGATTAAGGGAGATGGGGTTTTCCTAGTTGTTGTTGTTGGATATAATGGAGGATCATTTGAGGCTAATCAAAATACTACCAAAATGATTGAAAAGGCAAAATCACTTCAGCAGAGGTATAATGTATTGACAAATTAGTGTCCTTAAAACAATTGTCATGTGTAGAACATAAAGTCTAGCTTAGTAAAACATACTAGCTTAGTAAAACATACTTTACAGTCTCATATATGATGTTGCAGATATCCTTCCCTTCAAGTTATTGCTTTACAACTCTGCCCATCAGTATGTCAGGATGATATTTCTTCACATCTGCGGCAAATCATCAAGGATTACATTACTTTTCCTATCTTGTTGTCTAGCAAAAACATTCTTGAGGTTTGTCACTTATTGGAACCTGATATGATAAATTAGTAGCAAGGTTGTGTATCTCACATTTATCTATTGAGAATTCTTAAATTTACATATAACCCGTGTGTTAATATATTTATTGTGGTGGATGAAACCCTTAAGAAAAATGCCAAGTTTAAAAGTTCCTATTATTTCTTTTGACACACAGAATCTCTTTTTGCTGCTCTTTGAAGTTGAGAACAGCATTACATACTATTCTAATTGATTCTTGCATTATCACAGGTCATGTTAGTGAAGGCCACATCTATCTAGACTATATAGTGATTACAATCCTTCCCGTCACCTTTTAGATCACGCATTGGATATTACTAGACTTTTCGACTATCTAAATGTTACATGTATTGAAATTCACATTTAAATTTACTCTAGCTGCCTTGGATTTTTTAAGTGGACAGTGGAACATGAAGTTTATTAGAAATTTTGTTGAGCTCTACTGGGCTGGATATGACTAATTGAAAATTAGAAAAATAAGCAACTCTACCTTGATTTTTGTACTTTCAAGCACATAACATGCTTCTTATGTGAACTATCATGTAATGGGATGCTTATTTTTAAAGTTTTATGCTGCTCGACAACGTAAATATTTGTTATATGTACCTTTTCTTCGTTGTTAAAGCCAGTTGGTAGCCTATTTACATTCGGACTTTCTTTTGTTTATTTTTTTAATTTTTCTTTTGTAGGAGGCAAATTTACCCTGCTTCTTTTTGTCAAAAGGTTTTCAGAGTCCGACCATGTACCCCGGCAAGGATGTAGATCTTATGGTGCTTCACAAAAGTAGTCAAGCTTGTCTTTTTTCCCTTTACTTGAGAAAGCTAATTACTATCTCAACTTATTTTTAGCATGGGTTATGGATTATAATAAAGATTCATCGAGGGGGTTGTAACATCATAAGCTTGTAGGAAGTATCTTAAACTAAGGGGAGAGCAAAAGTGTGGGCATATATGTTCAATTTCCATTATGATGGAAAAGATTGATTCTTTTCTTCCTTCTCCTATTGTTGGGAGACCTTTATTTGCTACTTCTTTTGATTCCAGTATCACTTCTGCATTAATAGTGGTCTTTTCCTAGACATGATATTTCAAATGTTTATACAAGAAATGGTAAAGAAATTGGCTAGTCAATATTTTCATTCATCTTAAGGGCCTCAATTCCAGATACATGTTAAGCATTGGCTTGAAACAAATTGAAGAAACTTTTAGGACTGAGAACTATTTTATTTAGAGGTGTGTAAAAGGGCTTAGTTCAGAGTAGCTGGTAGACATTGTGAGTTTGTATGATAAAGGCTTAACATACCCACAAAGCGCAATATTTTCTTGTTTGCTTCAGTTTACAGATTCCTTGAATAGTAACCCCGGTATACTCTTATTCTCATCCCTTGATTATAGATTACACCTAGGAGTTCTGACGTGCTACTGGAAGTAATTTTCTGATATACACAAATTATTGATAGGCAAAATTACCCCTTGACATTGATACAATTTCGGACCCTAATCTAAAAGATATAAATTTTAATAAATGTAAGGTAATGTGTTGTGAGTGGATAAAAGGCCCCACTTTATTTTAAGTAGAGTCTGTTGTGAGTGGAGAAATGGTGGGTCATGTGTGGTAAAGTTGTAAATAAGTGGATAAAGTGAGGACAAAAAATAAGGAAATCGTGTCCAATAATGGGCCAAAAAGAAGTGTGCGCTAATTTGAGGGACACTCCAAAATGGCAAAGTGTGCACTATTTTGGAGGACAGAGGGAGTATGTTTTATTTATATATATATACTAACATATAGTCTAAAATATATAATTCATAATAATGGTAAAATGAATATGAAAAGAATAATTCATATCATCTTTTAAATCAGAATTGACTCTACATTTATGTTTTCAATTATATATTATCAATATGTTCGGTTTATTTTTTTCTTGGTTTCTTGCTGTAATTCTTCAAGTTTTGTGATGCTCAATCATTTTCTGATGTGATCTAAAGTGGTGATACTCAATACCTCATTCTCTTGATTGTTGGCATATTTGCAGCTATTAATGATTTCAATGCTGAAATTAGCAAGGTCACTAATGTTGTTGATGTGAAAAGCACATGGGACAAGCCCATTGGAGTTGTTAAGGAACCAGATGTTTGTTCTGCTTCGCAGAACTTATTGTTTTCCTTCCCAGGTAGATGCTTCTTATACTTGGTATAGAGCTTACACCAGTTATATTTTATTGAGGGGTATGGAAAAGAAAAAAAATAGAGACTTTGTGGAGAACCTCTTTGCTGAGTAAAATGGTTCTTGGTATATATGCACTGGAAGTGGGTGAAATTTTGATATTGTCGGTTGGAATTAGTAGTTCTGATCAGGTTTCTAAGTGTTTTAGATGAATAGTAAATTCAAGGCACATCAGGTTTGGTTTGTAAGCAGAGAACCCAAATGGCTTAGCTTCGTATAAAGTGAATACTTTGTGCTTGGTAATCAAAGTGTATGGATTTTCCAGCCTCAAACTGTTCTTTTTCTGTTTGTGTAAAGACCGGTTACTGGAATATTCTGGTGTGAATCAAATTATCTTCATTGTTATTTTTGCAGCATGCATTTCAGCTGACGCGTGTGGCAATCGGCTGTTCCTATCTGATGTTAATCATCACAGGATTATTGTGCTCAACAGCGATGGAATTTTTTTGGATGTGGTATGCAGTGGATTGCACATCATAGTTTTAGGCTTTTTTTTGTGTAAACCATCCAGTATGCTATAAAGGGAATGCATAATGAAAATTTGTTTTATCCTCTCAGATTGGTTCTTCTCCTGGATTTGAAGATGGAGAGTTTGAAATAGCAAAGTTGATGAGACCGTCAGCTTCTTTCTATGATTCTTCTGAAGATTGCTTATATTTTGTAGATTCTGAGGTAAACCTCTTATGAGTCTCTCAGTTACTTTTTGTTAAGAAAATTGCGATAGGTTAGGGATTTGATCTAGCAAACATATAAAGGAGGGAATCAGAAGAGAAGACATGATTACATTACATAGTGTAGAGCTTCCTAGACAAGGTTCTCAGATTTGTGCATTTGAGTAATGTATATTCTGTTAAACCTGATTGCAGTCAATTTCAATTTGATGAAACAAAGTTCAGCTAAGTAGCGAAAGAAAGGGCAGCTGCCTATTATAGGTGAGAATGCAATTTGATTGATGAAGTATTAAGGGGCAGTACTCAACACCTTAAGTTTAGCTTCACATGTTTCTTGTCCATGGGCATTTCCGAATGGCCAAAGCTTTCTGATGTTTAAAAAGCTTTCTGGCTTGTAGAGAGTAGAATAAAGAACAAACTAGGACAGAGGCAAATGTGAATTGTGAGCTTTTGTTACTGAGTATGAAAATTGAATTCATCATAGAAATGATGAAATGCAGTTAGCACTCAATTCTGGCCAGATTTCAAGCCACATTCAACCTGACCCAGCTGTTGCTGGTTTACTTAAGAATTAGAGTTTAGTGACTTTCTTGTCAATTGGTCTTTTAATAGGTTGTATTTTCTAAAACAAGATTTTCTGACGAATCCCAACCAACCAATATGATGGGGTCTAATAATGCATTAACAGCTAGGAGAAACCATTTGCAATTAAATTAAAGTAATGATTTTATTACATGGCCTAACTTCATATTTCCTTTTCCTTTTCAAGCAGCTAAGGTTTCATTCCTATTTTTTCACCCGCTCTCCCCATTTTATTGAGGTTTTGATATGTTGGATTCTGCAATAATCTTCAGCTTTCTCAGTTGTTAGTAGAAAGGTTTTTATGAGCTTTGTTGTTTTGCTCTTTGTCACCAATTTTGTCTTCTCTTGTAATTTTGCTAAGTTTATGCCTGTGGGTTGGGTTGATGAATTTTCTCTTTTCACCAAAGAATCATGCCATCAGGAGGGCTGATATGGAGGCGAGGGTTGTGGAGACTGTTTTTCCAGTAAGTGGTGGTAGTCAGAAGAAGGGTTTGTGGGAGTGGATTGTAGATAAGATATGGACAAAAAGAAGTATAAAGCTGAAGTTGGAAGAGTATGATCCTGCATCACTACTTTTCCCTTGGCATCTTCTAAAGTCATCAAAAAATGATATCTTTGTACTCAATCAAAGGTAAAACACTACTCATGTTTATTTCATCAGTCAATATCCTCTGATAGGTTGACATGAATTCAATATCCTTTGTGTTAATATTTTGGAAATATCCTTTTCTTTGATTTGCTTTCCATTTGATACTTTTGGATTTGATTAGTTCTACAGTTTAATCAAACATATTGGCAGGAAATGGCTTATATAATAGTAAGTAGCTTCCCTTTAGCTCGTAAGTGAACAATCAATAGGATGGCTAGTAACATAAGATGATGACTTGTCCCATTTAATGCTTTTTAATTAAAATTTCTTTTCTGATGTTTCATTTACTTCAAAATGATGTTGTTTCTTATATATAAAAAAAAAAGTAATTAAAATTTCTCTTCTGCTAAATATTGTTAGAGAAAAAAAGTTCTGGCTGAAGAATGATGTTGACTTTTGATGATATCAAAAGATATGAAGTTTAAGTGTTTCTATAATTAGTTTAATGATATTTGCTTTAATCTAATGGATTTTGTTGTTTGGTCAGTTTCCTAGTCTCTTCTCCACAGATTGTTTCCTAAATTGGAGGATTTAGTGCACTCCAGTTGATATGATTGTATGTTTTCATTAACATGAAACTATCAGTGCCAATCTGATTCATCTTTCCTTCACTTGTCTATGCAGCTTTGGAACTCTGTGGATTGTAGATTTGAAATCAGGGCTTATCAGAGAAGTTATAGAAGGTATTGACCTTTTATTATTCTTATTGACATGTTAACTGTCCCTGCACTTCACTAACTTGTTACTGCCTCGAAGAATCTTCAAAAATTTTGGAGATTTGCGGGCACATGATTCTTGAGAAATGTGAGCCATTGAGGCAGTTGCCTGCGGATTGGTTGGAGCAGCAAGTTGATACAAATTGTTCGCTGGAGGGAATCCAATATGGTGGTCTAATGTCATCAGTTGCCTCTTGTCGGGATGATGTAGTAGTATTCTATGATGAAGGTACCGAGACTTGTACTTGTTTTTATTTGTTTCTTTGAGAGGGAAGGTTTTTGGAGGATAGATGTTCATAAGTTTATCAATGAAGTTGGCCAGAGAGTGGTTAAATTCAACAAAGGATCTGGATCAGTCACAACCTTGTCTTTTTCAAACTTTGGGAACCTTGGACTTCCTTATTGGCTCACATCCTCTATTGAGAAGATGTATTCCGTGTAAGTAAGAATATTGGCAGAAAAATAAACTTGCTTTCTACTTTACTGGTGTTTAACTTAAGGACTGTTGCAGAGATGGTCAATCGGAAGTAGAGCTTGATCATTCAGAGTGTTTCCGCCTGCTACCAGGTATTTGTTCTTTATGGTTGCACGTAAAAATTTTCAGTCTATTCAACAATATAATTGTTGCTTATTTGGTTATTCCACTTGCATTCAATTCTTCTTCTATCTAGCTTCCTTGATGTATTCATAGTGAGTGCTGATATATTATTTTGTTTTCTTAAATAATGCGATCTTTCCTTTGAATCACCTGTTTGAAATCTTGAATGTCTCAGTGTTGCTATTTATTCTTTATGCCAATACATGTATTTTACACCTCATTTTGGTAAGGCATGGGTTTTACCCCTGTGTCTAGCCCCAGTTACCCCTGCACGTTGGCATTGATAGACAGTTGCACTGTGAACCTAACACTGGTCCATTCATGCCTTCAAATATCTCAGGGAGAGTTGATATAGAGTTGATTGTCGATATTCCTGAACACGCTGATCTAGTAGAGCAACCACAACAAGGATGCATATGGTGTCAGGCTAGAGGGGCAGCAGCTGAAATCTCAGGGGTAGAGAGACAGCCGGCTTCATCACAGAAGGTATTAATTTCTGCTTGAGTTGTCCACGCGTATAGGCTTCTAATTTTGAATTTCAAACTGCTTCAGGTGAGTGCAACTCAAAAGTTTTATGATGACCTTGATAACCTTATCTATGCAACACCCGAAGAGGGATCAACAACAGAAGCAGAAAGCCAGCCCCCTGGCAGGGAGTTGCAAGAAGGTAGAGTTCGCATTGGTTGTACGATCAACACTAGTCCCGGAACAAGTGAGGTACACATCTCGTTCTTCCTTGTTATGCTGTGCATTGTTCTTGAACACAAGGCTGGTGCTAGTATATCTTAGCTGCCTCCAATGTTATATGTTGATTTAGGCTGTTATTTATGCTGCACTTTACTTGAGGCTGAAGAAGAATTCGAATTCTCAAGGCGATAGCCAAGAGATCAAAGCAGCAAGGATAGCTGACATTTTGGAGCCCAAGAGGAAATTTAGAAGAGATGTACTCTTTAAGCTCCTGATGATGTCGGAGAGAGAGTTGGAAGACGCCGTGTTTATGAGACCTCTTAACGTCAGGCTCAAGTTCAACTGCGACCTCCACCCTAAAGGAGAGAACTCAAAAGAAATAGTTGTAACCGATTCAACTGTGGAAGCTCACGTTACCCTGTAAGTAACCGGATTTCAAGCTTATCGTCTCATTTGTGAGGTGAGGGTGATGGTGGTGGTGGTGGTGGAGTCACAAACTTAATTCTTGTGATGATAGTTTTGATTGTGAGTAGACTCAAGCAGCCAGCATGAGTCTGTTAGCCTCAGTTGGAATTTTGGTATTTCCAAGTTCTCAGCTTTTTTACAGTATTCAATAAGGCTGCATCTCTGCACTGATTTCATCATCTTCTTGATTTAGTCCCATTTTTAGCTCTCTTAAGATGACTCATTTCGCTTTGAATTCCATTACATTTGTCACACACTTTGATTAATTTTATTCCAGCCGCCGCTTCCGGCCTAGGAAAAAATATCGCGGTTCCAATTTTGAATTGAAACCGACAGTTCCAATTCTGATTCAAACCGACAGTTTTTACCGATCTTTTACCCAACTAAATGGCATCTACTGGAAACTTTTCGTATCGTAAAAATTAGAAATTGTGTCTGTTTTATATATACAAAAATACTATTTATATATCCAATGACACCTCTACAAGATATTTTATGCATGTATTACAGCCATGCTTTTTTTCATCATGCAAAGACTAATACTTAGTTCTTAGTTTCTATACTAGAAATAGTTTTTTGCTATATGTTAATAAAAGGGATAATTGCCATTTAAATCATAACTTTTCGTTGACTTCTGGTCAATCCCATAACTTTTGAAATTGGAACATAAAATCATAACTTTT
>JAYDZE010336931.1:0-17987 GCA_034509125.1 Monilaria moniliformis | reverse complement strand
TGATTCATTTTATTAATTATTCTCGGAGAATCGCCGAAAACCCCTATTCGACGATCTTATCGCACCGGAAATTCATATCTTTAACTCGGGTCATTTTAGGGATATTACAGCCGCAGCCTGGCGATTAGCCGCTCCAGCGGCTCAAAGCCCGGCTACGGCGCGGCCTAACGCCCCCCATCCCCGCCTCGCCGCGGCCGCCCCACTTTTCCTCCTTTTCTCGGCGGCGTTACTGATGGCCTCACAGAACCCAATATTATGATATAATGGAAAGTTTGAGGGGCGTGTTCGGAAAAATTACGAAGGTTTAAATCTTTGCATAATGCAAAATTTAATCAATCAATAATAATTTATCTATTGTGTATAATTTAACCACTATGAATGTGATTAATGTTTTACCTATCAGAAGATTAAGAAATAAAGCACGATTTCATCACTTCATTACAAAAAAATAAAAAATCAAATGGAGTATGAACTCGAATTAAGACTAAAGTTTAGTTCAATTTGTAACATTTGAGGAATAAATCCAGCTATATTCAACGGACCCATGACTTATGTCCAACCTCAATTGGAAACCTTCTTTTGAGGAGAAATAATACTTGGCAGCCATGTTATATATATCATATATGGTTTTAAGGATTTATTAGGAATTTAATTTGGAAGTTAGGGATAAAATAGAATTGTATTTTTTTTTTTTAAACACTCTATGGAGAGTAACAAATGGGTTATGAATAGAATTACTCTATTTTATAATCATAATATCTTCTTTTTTTCATTTCTTTGTAGCTATTTTGATGGTCTAATTTTATAATTAAAGTAGTGATTAAAAAATTGTACTAATTAGGGTCAATGATGAAATATAAGAGATTGTTAATTTAGAAACAGCTTTGGAACGTTTCAATCATCAAGACCCCACATCTCAATTTACAACAAATTCGATACCCTAATTTTTTCCTGTGACACATAAATTGACATGGCCATAATTTTTTCTTACTCGTGGCTTGTAACGTCATTAATATTTTTCATTTAAAAAATAAGTCTAGTCGTGTTGGGTTTCAAAATTATTACAAATCGAAAAGATATTCTCTCTCGTGAAAAATTATTGAAAAAAAAAAAGTATTGGTTTAAACGACTCCCAATGCCCAATCTACACAATAAAGCTAGTAATATTTTTGGGTCATAATTGAGTTAGTTAAATATTCCACAGGAGATAGAAAAGTCACACTTATTTACTATAATTGGTAGGCGGAGTGTCACCAATTCAGTTGAGTTGATGCAAATTTGTTGTTGATCGTGCAACCTACTTATACACTTGCATTTGACTATGATTTTATATAATACCTATCTCACTATCTGTCTACCTTTGAAATTGTAATTACTCTAATTTATTGGCTACTGATGACGCCATAGCATTAGCAATCTTAACTATTAATTTTATTCCATATTCCATATTCCATATTCAAGAAACAAATAATCGATTTATCTTTGGACACACATATTTAGATCACATAAATTCATTTCATTCTCGTTTTCAATTTGTGATCTCAAAATAAAATTAAGAGTCTTTATCTATAAGTTCATGAATCTAAACTGTTGAGTTTATTTGAATGAATCCACTAAATAATTATATTATCAACTCACGCTTTCATTCTTTAATTTTAATTTTTTATTTTAATGCTTCAGATATGGTACAACGCCGTTTTGAGATGGATCATGTATCCGATCATCATTTATATATTGCATGTGAAAATAATTTCGAAAAACAGCGTTGAAGGCTAAAATAAAATATGGAATTTGCCCTTCATATATATGAAATTTGCCATGTTGGAATAACTTGACCAATATTCCATCAACTGTAATTATCGGTTTAACCAATGCGATTTAAGACAAAAGTTAAAGTTCATTTCAAATTTCTTGTTAAATAAAATGACGATTATTTAGGCTCGCAATCCATAAATTGGGAAAAACTAAAATCTAGCCCTCCTTCATACCACCATCAACAAACAAAATCAGAATTAAACAACTCTAAATAATGTGTTTACCTCGCAATGCAAATTAGTGTATATCATCATCCTCTATACATATAATTTTATTCTTAATACTCACAAGCCAAAATTAAGCAAAAAGAAAGAAAGAAAAAAAGGCCACAGTAATTACAAAGCATTTGTATGTTGGATCATTCTATATCAAACCTCTCACTAATTCCTGCTGCTTCCGATTTACACCTCGTCAACATCAAAGGGTGCACCGCGGATCCCTCCGAATCTCCAACGCTAGCATTATGATTCCTCGTACTCTCCCAACCTTCTTCTCGGATTCTTGATTCCGCCGCCGCCCTATCTTTACTCTGCCACATCTCACCACCAATATTCTCTCTCCAAAATATATCCCCTAACGACGAAGCTCTGTAAGGAGCAGACCTACTACACCTCGTCAGCATCAAGCCATTCCTCGGCACCGCAGAACAACAAGAATCATCAAAATCCCTTCCATTTCTTGCAACCCTAATCTCAAGAACGTTCTGGGACTTTCCACCAGAACCTTCCATCTTCCTCCGCCCGGCGCCGAAAGAATCCTCTTCTGCGACCGGATCAACTTTCTTGCAGTAACTACTCCTAAAAAACACGACCCATCTACGCAAAGCCCTCCTAAAATCCATTCTCCGTCCCGACAAAAAACTCCCCCAGAACCAGCACCGACGCCGCCGCCGCTCGGATTTCCTGGCCCGTACTTGGCCAATGCAGGTCACTTTTGGAGAATACGGTTCTTGATCACCACTCTCTGCGCCACCATTTCTTCTGTAAAAAATGGGGGCCGAACGCGACGATCTGCTTCTTCCGCCGATGCTACCCCTCGAGAAATTGTTCGATGGCAGCGGGAACTTTTCCGGCCGCCCTGGCCTCGATATCGCCATTGATACAGCCTTCATCTGCACTCACTATATATATTGGTAATCTCCAGTTACAAAATGAATTTACACTTAATTTTTGGATATGCATTTATATATATAGGGGTGGGGTGTTATCGTGCGTGGCATGTTTGTTGCTCATTTATGAAGCTCTTTCGGTTCTTTGGCAAACTTTGAGTGAGAGATGAAAACACGCAGTGACGCAAACGGACTCTCATTCTTTATTTAGGTATGGTATTTTTACCTAATGTTCATGTATTTTTAATGTGTATATTATTTTAAAGTAGAGGCAAAATTTGAGATGGTTTATATTGATAGTGGAAATTAATAGTTAGTTATCAATTTAATTTCAATAAATTTTAGCCAATTTTAATTTAAAAAGATATAAATATTATCATTTGAAATCATTTAATTAGTCATTCTTTCATCTCATTTAATAATTGGTATGAATGATACAGGTACATTGCATTCTTACCATTTGTTCTATGAGCTTTTCATTTTCTTGCATCAGTGGCTTTATCTTCTCTGATGACGTGGTACGTTGTATTCGTACCATTTGTTGGGTATGTATTGAACAATTGTAGAAATGGGACTTCGGGTCGATCTGATCCTGATGTACTAGCAACTTGAAACACAAACAACGAGCACCAGTAGTGGTGTCAATGGAGGGGTCTCCAACGCTCAAGTAAGTGAATGTTCAAATAATCAAATAATAAAATGATAAATGAAATCGAAAAGTAATTGAAAAATATTAAGTGAATATGGGAATCGGGTCGATCAAGTCAATGGATTGAGTGCAAGTTGAGAGCGGGGCGACAAAGAGAGTGAGTGGAGGGAGAAGATAGAGATCATGTGACAGTGTGAATTATTTGATTTCATCATTGACCTATTCAGATCATATTTATAAAATAGTAGGGTAGCGGCTAGGGTTTTGCCTTGACATGGCCTATCGCCCTAGATGTTCCGATATTCGTGGAACTATATCCCACGAAGTGGTCTTGACTTCTTCTCCAAGTCGCAACTTCTTCTAGGGTTTGACTCAATTGACCCTTTTGGCCTAACATATGGGTATGTGATATTCAAAATAGGCTAATATTTGTAACTGGCTTGGCCTATTGGGTCAATTATATTTATATAAATTGGCTATACGGATTTTGCCCATTACACCACTCATTCTCTAAACTTTTCATTTCTGGCAACAATGACTTTATCTTCACCAGCGACGATGGTCGTGGCTTTATCTTCTTCAGTGACGTGGTAGAAATAGTATGAATACGTTGCATCCGCACAACTCTTTCTAAGTGGTGGGCTCATGATCTTGGAACAATCAGTTCGAATAATCCCTCTTGTACCTGACGCGCCACGACTTGGTACGCGTGGTATGAATGGTACAAATCTCTCATTCATACCACTCGTTCAAAGTGGTCTGCACCAAGCTTTGGTACGAATGGTTAGAATGAGCTCCTGCATGCTAGGATTGCCCCTGCGCGCCAAAATTTTGTACGAATGATGCAAATATTACACATTCTTACTAGTCTTTCTAGTTCGTGGGCGAAAATTGTAGGAACGATTGATGTGCAATTTGTATTATTATAAATTTCTATATAATTACATCATTATCTAGTGGTTCCAAACAATGTCTATGGTTGTATACGATGGGGATTAATCCAATTAAGAAATTCCCGAATTCTCGGGATCTCTTAAGGATGATGTAGAGAATTTAAACAACATGCATTCAAATTAAATCCTACGAACTATAACGCAAGTTGTAGCAAGCAATTAGAATTAAATCCTAATTCAGACATACTACAGATTCGAATTTTTTATATCTCTAAATCGTAGATTGCTGGCACCCTCTTTACATGACGAATCTCTCAATACTCGACCTTGGAATTTATAATCTATTCTCAATTTAAGGTTTGAATTATTGGTGTGGACAATACTTATCAAACCCATAGGACTTGAGTAGAAGAACACAAAAGAACTAGAGAGAGCGAAGAGAAAATACATGCCTATGCGTGTAATTGCGTGTAGTGTAGTGTAGTGTATGTAGGCTGGGTTTTTGTCTTCTTCTTACTCTCCTATTTATAATAATTATCATGAGCTAGATTAAGGAACCAAGGAGATTGGATTGGACCCCCCTATTGAGCTTTTACTAATTAAATTGAGCTTCAATTTAATTCAAGCTCAATAGAATATTAATATGGACCCCTATAGAAATTAATATTGACTTACCCGTTCAAACCCAAATTACGAATAATATGAGCTTTCTTTTTAATTAATTTATTTCTCATTTTTAAGATTCTAATATCTATTAATTAATTTAAGCATGTTACCGGATTTAATTAATTAATCTATTTTACAAACAGTGGTCTAGTTCAAAATATTAATTTATTATACTGGAATAAATTCTAATCGATCGGGTTTCGTATAACAAAACATTTTCTAACATCTGTTGGTGATATTATATGCAAAGATTAATAAATAAATAACCATCGAGATTTCGTGTTTTAGTAATCAACAAGAATGACTTATCTCAATGTGAATCCATTCGGTATTATACCACACCAGTGTCATTAGTCCACCAAGGTTGGCAAGGTTCGGACTGACGCAACCTTTCATGATAGATCGTCAAAGTCAATCTAGGTTGTGAAACTTAGTTTTCTTCTATAAGGCACCAACTGAGAGACCTTCAGTAATGACCTAATCACCATTCAGTTTACAATGCAAAAGACCTAGATGTGTTTTCTTAATCATAACTTCTTGTAAGACAAGATAATATGAAATACCAAACTAATGTGACAAAATAAATTTCTTCTCATAAATAGGAAAAAATAAGATTTACAATATATAACCAGCACGAAGCATGTTTTTCAGTTTATACCCTAAGAGTATATTGATTATTCTCTCAACTGGAGTTAATTTTCTCTCATGTCTATCCATTCACATACTATTAGTTTTAGAAATTGTTAGAATCTTCATTGCATGTCGTTATGACTAAAGCCTACAATTAAAACTTGATAACCTTGATTGCAACATCATTAATCAATTACCACCCCAAGTATCTCATAATAAAATGTAAATATATATGTATATAATCTAATCACAACCTTCCGATACCGGCTAACACAACCACAAAACTAGACTACAGAACAAATTTAATTCCAAGGTTACCGTGAAATATGTCGGGTGGTTTCCGATATTGATCGGCAATGTGTCCTTCAGCTCAGCTTCTGTTAAGAGCGAAACTTGAAGAATTCGCTGCTTCCCATCAAATTCTACGGTGGATAGGAAGAATTCGTTGAAATCGTCCATGATGGGTCACGCAATTGAAACAGAGAGATGATGATTTGCTAGATTTAGATGGGTTACTAATTCAACCTCACAATGTTGTGGATTGCGGAACATAATCAAGCTTTCACCAAAATGAGCAGGAATAATCGATTTCGGAAAAATGGTGTTGCGATATGAGCTTGGGGATTTCATTTTCTACATCCGAGGGCAATATAGTAATTAAAATCCTTTATCTGGGCTCATCTACCGATGCTGTCAATTTATCCGACCACTTCAATAGGTTGGCTAAGCTGGGTGAAACTAGTCAGCAACCACAGGCCTTACCGTGCCGCACCATTTTTTCAGGCCACACAGAAAAAACTCTGTTCAACCAAACCGCTGTTTTCGGCAAGATTATTTGCCTTATCTAGGCGAAACTAAGCTACCAAAAGGGCCTGAATGGTTATAATTATCTAACCCCTTGGAGTTTTTGAAGTTTTTCTTTTATATAAATTAAACTAGACACGAATATGATCTTGTGGTATAAGGCTCGACCCTTACTTAGGTTCGTGCAAAAAAATATTATTAATTAAAGATGGTGCAATGCAGTGAGTTAAAAAATTTGTAATCAATAAATAAATGGTGTGCTAAAGTATAAAAATAATAATCTTGAAAACTAAGAATATGAATGAAATCTAATATAAGCATATTAATTATTAGAAGAAGTTAAGAAATGAAAATTTAAATTATGCATAATTACTTTGTGTAACATAATATTAAGGTGATTATGCTTCATATTGCAGTCGGAGAAATGATAAGGTGCAGGAGTAAGACTAGCAACTGAATGAAATCTTTTGAATCACAAAGTAGTATATTCTATATTGGGGCTGTATTTCTTAAATTTAAATTGTGTGAGTGCTTCTAGAGTTGGTGATTAGTCTTAATATGATTATTATGTGAAATTCTGTTTATAACATGAACTATTATTGATTGCTACGTGTTAAACCGAGTTGAATAAATGATATGATTCTGTTTGAAATAATGATGTGTCTTCTGGTAACTTCTGTTGAGTGTGATATTTTGTTGTACCCCATGCCTAAGTGTTAATCAGGTATAGATGCCATGTTATAGGACAACAGTATTGCAACTTTGTTAACAATTCGTCTTCTAGATAACCGAAGCGATGGTTTATCAGTATAATTATATTTGGGCCCCACTCTGATATGTTCTATCTCTGCATGATAATAACCCTTATGGGTTCTCTACTCTGTTGTTCTGTCACTCGGTGCTTTCGGGCTATATGTTGTGCATCGCGATGCAGGCCATAATCGAGTCTGATAAGTGCCCTCGCGTGGGCGATATGAATATGATATATGGCTATGTCTCTAATCTTTGTTTTGGTCCGTGTACCCGTATTAGTCACTGCCACGTTTGTGGCAGTATGTGTTAATATGTGTTTCATGTTTGAATGGATATATGAAAGTATATGTGAATTGATGTGATATCATGTGCTGATGGATTCTTAATAATAATTTATGAGAGTTGTGGATATTCTGGATGGAAGGAAATTTTTGTAATAGATTTGATATGATTTATGTCAAGATAAGTTTTGAGTAAAGAAAGGTAAGAGGTAAGTGAAGTATATAATTTATAATTAGGTTGCATAGCATTTTCTTAATTTTCAAAATTTTGAACCAATGTAGGATATACTACTAAGCTTGTTGAAGCTCACCCCTGTTTCATTAATTCCTCATTTCTATTAAGTTGGAAGTCTCTTTCGTTGATCGTGCAGTTGTTTTGAAGGGTCAATAGCTTGACATTTGAGTAATCTTTTTGGATTTGGTAGTTGTGGTGTGTATATGATGTTAAACGTATTTTTGGATGCTTTTGTTATTTTACGTATATAAAGCCGGTTAGGCTGTTAGTTAAATCAAATCATATTTTTTTTGTAAGTTGAGCAGCGTAATGTTCAAATAGTATACATACTCGGAGTTGTTTAATAGTTTAAATAGTATATAAACAAAGTAAACAAGTTTTAGAATATATAAAAACATGTTAAAATTTGAAGTCACTTATTCAGTTATTTAATTAATTGAGTAAAAGGTGTTACACAAAGTGACTGATAATTCACCGGAAATGAGAATTCAACCAACGATGTCAGAAGGGGGCATACGATGCAGAAGTCTGTGATTTCTAAACACAAGGTCGGGTTGGCATTTGCAATGGTGGAGGTTGAGGCTCATGGCCTCGTGTAGCACGACACCATGAGCGTCAACCTCCGCCGTTGCATAAGTTAATCCGTCACATACTCCTGCATTGTATGTTCCTCTTCTGGTATCATTGGTTCAATTCTTGTTTCAGGTGGACTCTTAATCACTCCACGTCTTTAGGGTGACCAACAATCCTTAGTTAACCGACCAGATGGCTAGATGCACCCAAAATAGACTAAACCAACTATGATAGAAAAATAATTGATCGTATAACGCGAAAGTCTATAGTTTCTAGACATGACATGAGGTTGGGTTGGTACATGCAATGGTAGAGGTTGAGGTTTATGGGTCGTGCAAACACAACATCATGAGCGTCAACATCTACCGTTGCATGAGCCAACCTATCCTCATGCCTAGAAATTACAGGCTTCTGTATTGTACGAATGTCATCCTATCACAGTTAGTTTAGTTCTATTTTTAGGTGAATGCTTCGCACGAGACATTATAAGTTATATAACATTGATAATGTCTATTGGCGAGCTATTGGCTCTTGGATTTTTCTATTTTCATTGACAGTTGTAATGTAATTGTAAATTTATAATTTAGGTTAGACACTTAAGAGTTTGGCCATTTCTTAAATTTTTTATTATAATTTGTAAACATTTATTATAAAATCAATATGAAATTATCAATACATTTTTTTCTTTCTTATACTTATTCATATAATTTATATTTAATTTTCGTATTCTATTTTTATATCATAATTTAATATTATTTTCAATTGTTCATCATCATTATATTAAAAAATTTTAAAAAATTGAAAACCGGAAAATCACTTAACCGGAATTAGAACCGTCCAAAATCGTATGAAAACCAGCGATTTTGAATTGAAATTTGAACCTAAATCATTGCTTACTAGTTCAAAATAGAAACCATCAGGTACCTGGCTACTAATTTAGTTACATTCCGCTTCCCATAAAACCGTATCGAGCTATTCCAAACCGAAATCGGCGGTTGACGAATCGTGGGCGGCCCTAAATAACACATCCGCTGAATAGGGAGAAACCGGACACACTTTCCGAAATTTCAAGAAACCCCCAAAATTTTTGTACATAGCCCACCAGTTCAAGAAGGCGCGAAATTCAATAAAATTTTCGATTCCTCTTCTCCTTCAAACCGCTGGATTTTATTGTTGCAAACCCGTATTTGCTTCGCTCTGTAGCTTAATCAATCGAAATGTTCCTGTAAAACAGCTGGAAATTGTGGAACAATGGCGGATGAGAACTTTACACCGCATAAAAGAGGATCGATAAAATCATCAGGCAAAGCACTCTCTCTCTCTCTCTATATATATATATATATACATATATATGTGTGTGTGTGTGTGTCTACGTATGGAAGTGTTTTGATCATTTACTGTGTGTTTGTGCGTTTTATGTAATGTCAAAAGTACGAACATTTGACGAAAGGGAAGGGTGTGTGTGTGTGTGATGGGTGAAGAAGATGTTGGGTGCTTCTGTTTCTCTTGGTGGGTATTTTTACTTTTATTTCATTAATGGTGGTTGCAAAAGACGGCATTGCTTTATAAGACTCTGAAGCTGATTTCAGTGGGTCGAACTGTAATTTTTGTATTCAAGTTTTTGCCCTTTT
Source organism: Monilaria moniliformis (assembly GCA_034509125.1). Taxonomy (NCBI): domain Eukaryota; kingdom Viridiplantae; phylum Streptophyta; class Magnoliopsida; order Caryophyllales; family Aizoaceae; genus Monilaria; species Monilaria moniliformis. The sequence continues at coordinate 7,949 of JAYDZE010336931.1, read as the reverse complement.
ATTTTTCCTGGTTGTCATTATGGGTTGATGAATTGAGCTTGTCTTGGGTGTTTATTTCAGTTGGAAGTGTTGCAGTGCAGAGGAGACGAAATCATGCAGTCACGGTGCGGAAGGAGAGGAGAGAAGCACTAATGCGGACCAAGCGTTTATGCAGAGTGGGAGTTAGCAGCGACGACGCTGATGTTTCTGTGGATGCCGACATGGCAACGAATGACGAACAATCAGTTTTGGAGGATCAGACTGTGAAATCTGTTGAAGAACTAAAGCTGGCCATTGCCTACCAGTATGCCATATCACTCTTGTTTCATTTTGAATTGGATTGACGTTCTGTTGCCTTAATATATCTGTTGTCAAATGTCAATTATTGATATTATGTGATGACCACTTCAAATAACATGATCGTTTCTATCTGCATATGCAATTGGCGGCTGATGGAAAGTTAGATATTCAGGATTGGTATCAGTTTCATTAGCTTCAGCTAAGGCTGCTGTATTGCATTTGTATATCTGTCATGTGGAAAGGTGTTTTGGCTCCAACATTCTTATGTATCTACTTGAGGTCGAACTAAAAGCGTGTGAGTCAAAATGCAACTTACATTGTACTTCCTGCTCCAGGTGAAAAGGAGCAATCCAAAAGAGGGTCAATGCTCTTCGTGAGCTACGAAGGCTATTGTCAAAATCAGAATATCCTCCAGTTGAAGCAGCCCTGGGGGGTGGAGCTATGCCAGCTCTGGCTCAATGCCTTTCATTCGGTTCACCAGATGAGCAGGTTTGAAGATTCTGCAAATTTAAGTTAAACAGGTTTCTGCTGTTCTGCATGTTCTTTTGTTGTTTTAAGATAACATTCTGATGGTTTTTATGGGGACAAGTTTCTAATATAATTTTGCAAAATGGGGTTTCACTATATTAGTTGCTTGAGACGGCTTGGTGTCTAACAAATATAGCAGCTGGAAAACCAGAAGAAACAAAAGCCTTGTTGCCTGCATTACCTTTACTTATTGCTCATATGGGAGGTTGGTGTTTTCGTTATACTTTATTCATTTTAGTTCTTTTTTGTATTCTTTTCATTCCTCGTTTTATTAGGTAATTGAGCTTTGGCTTAATTGGTACCGTTGAGGAACACACGGTTGTATATTTCAATATTCTCTGAGAAGTATTCTATGTTCTCACTTCTCAAGTTTCATATATCACTACTAGGATACCTTTGTTGTGGTCATATAGAAAAAAGAAAGTAAAATGGGAACTATTGGTGGCAAATGCTTTTCTTTTGTCACCAGTACTACAAATGGTTGCCATGTGTTTCCTTTTCTCTCATCTCTCTCTCTCTCTCTTTTATTGTGTCTGTCCTTGTGCATGAGTGTTGGAGCGGGGTCTTTACTAGGCAGGAGCAGGGGTTAATCTGTGTGTGGCTAAATTTTGTCTCTATTCCTTCATCACATGTTCTATTCGATCTTCACCTCGCTGCTGAGTAATTATAGCTTTTTCGATTTCTTACTTGAGGAAAAATGTTTCAGTTTTCTCTTATTGAGTGGCGTATACTTATTGTTTGACGCGCAGACGGATGTAGGTTCTTAACGGTACTCGTTTTTCTGTGATTTGAGAATAATGTTAAATGCATTGAGTCTGATTTCAACACTATGATTAACATGATTTGCTGCTTGTTTACCTTTCATATGACTGCCATCTTTGTTTTATGAACATCTCTTTTTAATAGTACTCTTCTAATGCGGCCTGTTAAGGCTGCATTGATTTTGTTTGTATAGGGTTTTCTGTAACTGCGTGAACTATTTTCAAGAAGTCCCCACAACTATTCACCATTTTACTTGTGGAGTTTATCATCAACTCTTAACTACATCATTTGGATGATTAATGGTGAACAATGACACTATTTTTTCAAGAAAAGGAGAATTCTGGAAGCAGTGCTGTAGCATATTTGCTTGTCACTGGCTTAACACCACATGCATGTGGTTTCTATTCTTGCATGAATTTATAAAAAGAAGTTGGCTACATCAGCCTAATATCTTGTGCAGATTTTAGACTTCATTATACTGTTGTATACCAGAACTGTTCCTTAATCAATGCTGCTAAGTTTAATTCACCGGTAGCTCTTTTTGGTAAACTGTACTTCCATTGCAATCTTCAAGAAGTAATTGAGTGTCTATTGTGCTTTTGCAGAAAAGAGCTCACTGCCTGTTGCAGAGCAATGTGCCTGGGCATTGGGAAATGTTGCTGGTGAAGGAGAGGAGCTAAGAGATGTTCTGTTATCTCAAGGAGCTTTACAACCTCTTGCAAGGATGATACTTCCAAACAAGGGCTCAACTGTGAGAACAGCTGCTTGGGCACTATCAAACTTAATTAAGGTGCTGACATTTTTTAAGCCGCATATTACTACTTCAAAATTTCAAATTAGGTTGATTTGGTTAATTGATTTATATGTTAAAGGGTAGGCAGGGAATGATCATTTTGTTTGTATTTTCAAGGCTTGTAACAATTTTGTCTCATCAGCTTGTCTTGGATTTTCTTTAGAAGGTGCTTGAAGAGTTCTTTACCAGAAAACTTTTCCGGATTCCATATTCTTTCTATGGTATTTGTGTAATATAATATTTTCGATGCAGGGACATGCAAAAGCTGCTACAGAATTAATCAGAATTGATGGAGTTCTTGATGCAATTCTTCGACACCTGAAAAGAGGGTAAGTAGTTAATGTTGCAGTCGTTAAGCTATTTCTTAGTCATATTTGCTAAACTACACGTTACGTTAACATTGTCAAACAGTTGTATAATGAACACTGACTCCCGAGCTTTCAATACTGGCTAGGGCAACTCAAAAAATTAGTGATGGATAAATTTGTATGCTTGCTTTGTATTTGTACTTCTTATGGTATCATACTAATTTCACTACATGCATTTTCGAAGAATGCAGTGCAATAAGTGCTGCAATTTTTAGGCTTGATTCACTAATTTCTGATCCAGAATCGTGGGTTTGATTTGAGATCAGTACTTGAATGACCAATTTTGCCTTCATTATCAATTGAAGGAAACATGAATAGAAGATTCATCCATAGTTTTGGAGTAAATAAAATAGACATGGATGCATGCGCGCCCACACAGGCACACACACACACACATGTAATGCCCGAATGAGATTTTCTTGATGCGTCATCTGATTATGTTGCAAATTTGAATTAAGAGGCTTGGTACATTACCATTGGTTGAAGTGATTTACTCATGTGTTTATTTTATTTTCTCACTTGTTCTACTTTAATTTTTATACTTGTTTTATCAGAGATGAAGAACTGGCGACTGAAGTGGCATGGGTGGTTGTGTACCTCACCGCCCTTTCAAATGTTGCTACCAGTATGCTAGCAAAAAGTGATCTGCTACAAATACTTGTAGACAGACTGGCATCATCAAATAGCTTGGAACTGCTTATCCCAGTAATCAGCATTACAAGTAGATTATATGCATTACTAATTAGTTGCATTTTGTATTACAATTATTCCATGGTTTTATTGTGGTTCATGTATGTAGGTGCTGAGGAGTTTGGGTAATCTTGTAGCTGGTGATTCTTATGTCACTGACAATGTCCTTGTTGCTGGAAACGAAATCACAGGTTAGTTCCAGTTCTTTTAGTGCCGGTATAGAGCATAACTTTATCCTGCAGAAACATTTTTAACATTTCATGTTCTGCAGTGAGTGTAATTCAAGTGATGATCAAATGCTTGAGAAGTGAACACCGTGTCTTGAAAAAGGTGTGGCAGTTTCCCTTGTGATGGTATACTAGCCTTGTTTCATGCTTATAGTACCTGAGTATGATTGTTATAACCTTTGGGTTAGGATCAGTATTTCGTATGCATGTTATTTTAGGAATCTGCTTGGGCGCTATCAAACGTGGCTGCTGGTTCTGTCGAGCATAAAAAACTAATACATTCAAGTGGGGTTGTCTCAATACTCATACGCCTGCTCTCAACTTCTCCATTTGACATAAGGAAAGAAGTTGCATATGTTCTTGGTAACGTATGTGTTGCCCCCTCTGAATGTGGAAGGCCTGTATTGATTGTCGAGCACCTGGTTTCTCTCGTTGGCGGAGGATGCCTTAGTGGTTTCACGGACTTGGTGAGATCTGCAGATATCGAGGCCGCCAGACTTGGCCTAATTCTTGGAACTGGTTAGCAAACTTTTCCTATTAGGCTGTTACTGTTCATCTCAATAAACGCCGTTTAACTGATTTCCTTGATGTATTCGAACCTATGAGTTATATGATTGTGTTTAATGGCGCGTCTGCTCTGCAGGTTCTGAGGGGAATGCCAAATGGCGAGGGCCCAAAGCTTGTTGAGGCAGAAGATGGAATTGAAGCCATGGAAAGGTTTCAGTTTCATGAAAATGAAGAGCTAAGGAACATGGCTAACGAGCTAGTTGATAAGTACTTTGGCGAGGACTATGGCCTTGATGCTTAGAGGCAAGTCCAGACATGAAGACACTCAAACTCGTGACCTTTCAGTTATGCAAGAGACTCGTTCTTGTCTTATTCAATACCTTTTGGTTGCATCGGAGTGCTTGGAATATACGAGTTACTAGTGTTTGTGCCGAATGCAGCATAACATTGTAGAGCACTGTCCTTTATATGTATATCAATCGGTCTTTAGTTTGGGTGATTCTCTGTAGATGGTCGTTTGGATTTGTAACTTTAGTGTTGTGTGTTTGAATTTTCTAACAGTTCAAAAAAAATAAAATGAAGGGAATGTGTGAGGTGTTCTATTTCCCACGCTTCCTAATTTGTATTTTTACTTTTGTTAATGGTTTGTAACTTATTTTTTGCTGATTTCTATTTTCTAAATGCAAAATTTGAAAAGGAATATTTAAAAATAAATAAATTGTGTTAAAGACAACTCTTCAATTACTAAATCTGGTGTGTGTATTTTTAATTTAAAATATATATATTATCATAATTAACCAAATATATTTGAGAAAATGGACGCAACAACAATTGATCAAATCAACGTTAATGCTTCACTATTTACCGAGGAGAGGACAGATGAAAGAAAGGGCAACATTTGAAAACCCAAAACCTTCTATGTATAAATTCCCACCCAAAACCCTTCGTAAACCCTAGTTCAAAACAGCCCCCAATTATTTTTCTGAACCGAATTAACCATGAATTTACTTTTCAGAGCAAAATTATCCGGCCGAATCCGCCTTCCCTCCCTCCCCTCCATCGCTTCCTTGCAACAATCGAATTCGTATGCCACCTCAAAAACCCCCAAACCATCCAACCCTGAACCCCCAAAATCGTCCCGTCCCCACCATCGAATTTCTCTAAGAGAATCACGAAACCGACGGGCGACGTGATCGTTTGGTCCAAACCAAGTGAGATTCCGTATCAAGCAAGAGTTGCTAATTTTGTGAAATTGATCGGATATGTAAAGGCCCCTGTCCAATTCGACACTTTTCCTGGCGGGAAGCATTATGCTACAACCGCCATTTCTCAAGAAATTAGCGGCACAAAGGATCCCCTGTTGATCCCCGTTGTGTTTGAGCGCGATTTAGCTCACGTTGTGGCCAGTCACGTGAAGCAGAACGACTGCGTCCTCGTGTCGGGGCAGTTGAGCTCAGACCCGTTGTCGCCCTTCGCGAAGAGCAATGGTTTCGGAAAGCTTCATATTTTTGGGTGAAAATCTCAACTTCGTCTAAGGGTTTACGGGTCAGTTTTTAGGAAGAAATTATAGGGGCCAGTTTTTGCTGTGGGAACTGAGAAGAATGTGGTAGAAGGAGTAGTTGATGAGAAGTTTGATAAGCAGTGGGATAAAACGTTAGAAGATGCCAAAGTGAAGAAATTTTCGGGTGAGACGAATTGGGGGTCGAGATCTGTGAATCTGGAGTCCAATGTAGGCACCAAGGGATCAATGTTGGTGAGGCGAAACTAGAGAAAGGGAGCGTGGAGAGTGGTGTTGTGAAGAAAGACGGGGATTGGGGTTTGGATTTGTGGAGGGATCTTGTGAAGAACACCCTGCTTTGGTGGGATTATTGTGATCAAAAGGCAAAAGGGCTGGTTAAGGAGAAATATCCTGATTGTAAGCACATGGAGACTGGTGATGCACTATGGTTCAGTAGTGCTCCGAAGTGGGTGTTGCCGGGAATTGGGAAGTTGGAATTTGATGTTCCTGTTGTTAAGGCGAAGTTTGTGTAGGAAGGAGGGCATGGGTATGGTGCGAAGTTTGTGCAGGGAGGAGGGCAAGGGTATGATGGTGAGAGGAAGGGTAATGGTAGGGATAAAGATTCTTGGAAATACTTGGTGGAATATCCTAGCAAATGGTGGGATAATAGAGCGAACAAGCAAAACCCTAAAGCGCCCGACTTCTTTAAGCATTAAGAGACGAAGGCGTTGTGGCTTTGCGGTTCACCAGAATTAGCATTGCTAAGTTGCCACCATCAACATGATTGTGATGCTACGAGAGTTGGTGCGTTTTGAGCTTTCCATGATTGGTAAATTATTTTGTGCTTGAGTGATGAAGTTGATGTTAAGTGAATTTGTTATTGTTTTAGTCTTTTAGATAGCTGAAAAATCTAGATCTAAATCGAAGTATGTGCCTTCTCTTGTTAGTTCTTGATGGGAGTTGATCTGATCTGCTATATTTTGCTTTTAAATGATTGTGTAATGATTAATGAGCCACCATCTTTTGCATATGGTTGTCTGTTACTTTTTAATCTGGATTGATTTCTGATTTCTCGTTTTCTTTTTATGATATTTGTTTGTATCTTTTGACGTTTGATATAGCATATAAGAGAAGATGTGATTTGTATTTCTGAAAGATGAAGTAATCTTTTATAGTGATTTGGTTTCCATAAAAAATGAGTTTATATAGCCTGCGAGAAATCAAGAATCTCCAGTTTAGAAAACATAAGCTGTATATATGTATATATTCAAATAATGCATATAAACGCACACAAACTCACATTTGATCTCATGAATCCCAGCTTTGCTCACAGGCTAAAATCTTGTATACTTTTATGGCAAACTCTCAACAATCTCTATTTTAGATTATAGACTTTGTTTTTCTGATTTCTGAACTTACTTTTTTGTAGTTGTGCAGTTTTGTTATAGTATATAAGAGAATATAAATTATTTGTTTTTTCTGAATACTGTTAACAAATCGAATAACATCTAAAGATACTATAATGCATGAAGAAAATATAATAAAAAAATGCATGTTTTACTGTGTGTGGTTTTACGCAATGTGTGTATCATTTTGCAAAACTATAATGCTCAAAGAAAATAAAAGTGAACAAAAGATGATTGAGGCCTTGAGGGGGAGTGAGTAATGCGTTCAAAGGGCATTTCTCTCTTTGTTTTAGAGATTCATTGGTGAAGAAAAAAAAATGTTGGTGTGATAGATGACTTTGCTGAGGGGTCTCTTGCTAGACAAAAGATGTCGTTTTGTCTTTGTCTTGCCGGACAAGAATTAATAGTCACATCAGCAGTCGTTAATGTTAGACCATAACATATTCACACGGACAAAATTCATATCTGATACTTGAATCAATTACCATGCTCATATATTTATACAATACTTTTATCCTCACACGCAATGATTTTGTATATACATTCAATCCCCAAAATAATTTGATCTATGGACGACATCATTGCACGGAAACAAAAAGACATTATTGTCGCAAAAGTTGCACGGAATAAAAAAAAACATGACAATTTTGACAAGGAATGAATAAGACATACTCTATCAAAATACATGACAATTTGTCTAGCCTTTGTTTATAGTTGAATTGGTCTTTCAAGTCTACGATACTCTTTGATTATTATTTTTTTTCTGCAATTTTTGTCATTAAACCTTTTTAGCATTTAAAATTAGGTCATTTACAAAAGTTCCGTTGCCGGGAATCGAACCCGGGTCTCCTGGGTGAAAGCCAGATATCCTAACCGCTGGACGACAACGGA
>JAYDZE010336709.1:0-17994 GCA_034509125.1 Monilaria moniliformis | reverse complement strand
GAAAATGAAGGATACAAATTTTAAACACAATTTATTCCAATAATTAATCGGCCATATAATTGTAATTAATGCACCATCAAACCAAATTAATTGTAATTAATGCATCATTAAATCAAAAATAAATTAATTTATAGTTAATTGTAATTAATTCATCTATAACCAAAAAACGAAGAACAGGCTGAACTACAACTAGAATTCGACGCCGCCGGCGCTGTGATATGTCGGAACAGCCCAAATCGGAACCAAACCCAGAAAAAAAGCTTCAAACGCGACCCAAAACGAAGAACGAAAATACGAAAGCGAACACAAATCAAACCCAAACCGAAGAACAAATCGAACAAATTCAGCACAACAAATCGAACTCAAAATCGAACACAAATCGAACAAAATCGAAGAACCCAAACCGAAGAACAAATTCAACACAAAGAAACGAAATCGAAATCGAAGAACAGATTCAGCCCCCAGAATCAACCACGAAATTGAATCCAAATCGAGACCCAAATCTGGTCTTTGTGGCTCAGATTTCCTGAATCATCACAGCCACAAGGTGAAACACAACCGAGAACCCAAACCGAAGAACAGATTCAGTCCAAATTGAAATCGAAATTGAAATCGAAGAACCCTAGAAATGGAAGAACAAATTCGCACCAAAAAATCGAACCCACATCGAGACCAAGATCTGGTCTTTGTGGCTCAGATCCACCGAATCATCACAACCACAAGGTCGGAAACGTATCGCACCCAAAATGGTGCGATTAGGAGTCATGGGTTTGATAAAGAAACGACGTCGTATGAGTCATTTTTTGAGCGGGCCGAGATAAATAATCTTGGTCCGACGGGTCGAAGTGAAAACAAATCTTCCCTACCAAACTGATATCTTACACTGTTGGGCCCAAATAATTTATCTTATTTGGGCTTTATTTATGTAATCAAACAGCCCCTTAGAAGATATAATTTCTTCATATTTTGACTTTACGTTAAATTATTATGATCCTATATGACAAATTAAAACTTAATAATCATCTTAAATTATATTTCGAAAACTCAACAAATGAGTCAATTTCAAAGTGAGAGTTTCTTCAGTTTAATGTGGCATTTCTAGGATTTTCTAAGATTAATCTCAAGCTAATAGCTTCTTCAAATTTTTAGCCAAATAAAAAGTTTTTAATTAAATAATAATTATTTGAATTTCTATTAAGATACATATCCAATTATAATAAAACTTATATTATATATTTTAGATAAATTATAAATTTAAATGGATTTGGATCATTAGCGAATATTATTATACGAAATTAAAACGCGAAATGATAGTTAATTTATTGTTTTGCAGATAAAGCTAGAAAGTGGAATAAAATAGAAAAAACACCATTCGTGATCTATTTTCTATTATTTTATAAATAGTGTAATACTTTATAGTTATTAATATAGTCTAATAATATTAAAATTTAATTTTTGTTGCTTATAAACTTTTACAATATTACATAAATTAAATTTTCAATTGATCCCTCAAAAATTCATAAGCTGACACACGGTTAGTATGTATGTGATGTTGCATGGTGTTGTGCAGGAAGCCGTCGGAGACGGTCGAAAAACGGTTGGAGACGATTTTTAGCTATTAGCGCTTTTTAATGATGCGAAATACTTTAATTCATACTATTATAATTTTAAAACTATTAGTAATTTCTAATCTATTTTTAAGCTTATATTTTTATTTTTAGGATATTAATAACTTGACCGGCTTTTAAGTAAATTCCTGGCTCCATCATTATAATAGATAAATCTATTTTATGACACTGAAACTTAATCCCACAACGAGATTGTTATTTAATTATCACACTTGCAATGGTATAGGCTGAGTTGAAGCTTTACACGTCAAGCCTCTTCTCTTAAATATATTAACGACCCCTTGCACACTTGTCACTAATCCCATGAAAAACGACTTGCGCTTGCAGAAATACAATAAAGAAAATTTATCTGGGAATACACATGCGACAGCTATTACAACTCAGGAAAAAACATGGACCAATAATTGGGTGATTTCCAGAATCCTGACTAGAGAAATGGGTCAATCTTAATTAGAACACAAATTTTGCTTTTCAAGTTTTACTTGTAACTAAGAACCCAAACGAACAGATACAAATATACCACAAAATACGATTTATTTGTAGATCACTCTCATCAAGATATACTATACCAACGGTTTCCTTCATTTTGATGGATGACCTTTAGACTACTAGAAAAATATCCAATTATGTCTAATTCTTGATTTTAAATAGATAGATAACCCAATACAATTTCGATTTTGGGTGATTAATACCAATTTCTCCCACAAAAATAAATTTATTAATTTTATCAGATCTGACAATCCAGTGATGAAGTAATAATTCCCCAAGGCAATAACCAAATAGCAACGATAGAAGTATGATTAAAAATGAAAAAGTAATGTTATAATAGCACAAACTCATAGGGATACACGGGAAACTACCATCCATGAGTAAATCAATCAATTGGAAGACCCTACAATCCGTATAGAACGATACTTGACATGCTCAACAACAAGACAATACTCTCACACAAACCATAACTTTTTGTCCCAACACAATTTCAAGACTGATTGAAACAAATTCACCTGTGGGCCGTCACCAAGGTCTCTATGAACCTCAAACCGTCGAATTTTGGAGCAAAGCTTCCCCTGTCCATGGATTTTACCTTCAAAAAGGGAAACAATCACAATATATTAACAACAAAATTCATTGGTTTTATTCGTCAACAAGAAAATTAGATTCATCACCAACATGCTAGTGTATGAAGATTTTGGGGATTAAATTACCAATGACAGGTATTGCCGTATTGGTATTCTTGCATAACAATTAAGCCACATAATAATAATTAGAAAAAAGAGAGTATTCTGCGTAACAATTAAGCCACAAATTCATCTGCTATCCACATTCTCCAAAAAAAATCAGTATATAGACATAATCAAAATTACGCTACGTGAAAGCCAAAAGGAAAAAAGAAGATCTGCAACCAAATATACGAAAAACATTGCGATTTTCATCGTGCGAGAAAAACAAAAATGTTGAATCAACAAAAAAAAAATCACTATATTTAGATTAAGAATAAATACCCGGTCGGCGCTTGAGGTGGATGTAATGGCAGGGGCGGCGGCGGAAATGGAGGAGGAGAGGGCGAGGGACGAAGCTGCGAAGAGCGACGCGATGAGAGTGGAAGAGGCCTTCATCATCTCTCCGCCGACGTAGTCACTCAAAAAGCCTAGATCTGCGCAATGGAGGAAATCCGACGAACTGCCGCTCGCCGGATCTCGCCTTAAATATTCGCCCTTCCTTTCCGAGTTTCGCCGCTTTTATTTATTTTTGTTCCTTGATAATAAAGCTAGATTTTGCTTTTTAATCACTTAGCGTGATTCTACCCCGGATGGATTCGCGAAATTCGATACCACCCTTCAAATTTTCCATTTAGTCTAGAAATTAAGTAAAAATATATTTTAAAGTTTTTATAATTCAAAACACATATTCAGTAAAGAGTCCCTATTTTTTAGGTCCTCCTTTTTTCTTTTTTTTTTTTTTTGAGGGATCATTTTTGGCAGATTTGTCTAAATCGTTGGCGTTCGATTAAGAAATGGCATAATAAATTTAAAGTTGGAGAATATAGAGATTGACTGAAATAAATATTAAATCTCCTATTAAAATAAAGATATAGTTTCCGTAGTTTATACTCTAAGTCATATCCCAATACTAAAAAATTATAATGTATATAAATTATAACTCGATATTACATTTTATATCACATATTTACAAATACATTCTAACTCTAGTTTAATGATATGCTTAAATGATTATGGAATCACTAACGAAAAGGTTGTCTTGGTTGTGAACCGATAATATATATTTTCTTTTACTAAAGTAAATTTTTTGCAAACATATATATCATATATAGAGAGGTGTATTTAAATACGAGTCATATCTTAATGTTGAAGTAAAATTATAGGATACGGAAATCTGATAACTATGAGTACTGCCACGTAGCATCCGATTTTGACAGATTATAAGTGATAAGGACAATTATGATATTCCACGTTCTATTATGGTAAAAGGCGAAATTTACGTATCCAACACGATCAATATAACTGTCAACATATCCAACAAATTATGTGTTGTACTCATCATCATATTATTGCATATAAATCATCATAACTGTAAAACTGTCCATCATATATCAAACAATCACTCATCATAAGAAATTATATTATTTTCGATTTATTTGTAATTATATTATTTTTGATTTAATTATGTATTTTTATATTTTTCAGTTTTAAAAATATATTTTTCTTAATGTTAATCGTATATCAACTTCATTATAATATACAATTATAAATTATATGAAATAATTTTTTAGTTTTATTGAAAATCATATTTTTAATTAGATCATATTTTTAATTAATTACAATATATGATTGTAAATTATATGAAATAAAAAAGAATTAGAAAAATGAGAAATTAAAAAAATGTATTGTAGTTGTGTTGTGCTCCATAATTGTTGGTGTAGGAGCACATAGTGCTTTTGTGTGTAAAATAAGTTGTGAGGCTCATGTACTATAGTTGTGTTGTGCTCCTCAGGAGCACAGCGCTGCCGATGCCCTTAAATTTTATGTTTGATTGTGAATTATTAAACTCCAACTACAGTTTTAATTAATCTGCTAATTGATATACATTAAAACCTTCATAAAGTAATACTTGATAAATTAATAATTTTGATAAAACTAATAATTTATCTTGTCCCAACTTGGGACCAGTTCAAATTTAAACACCAATCAATTAAATAATAACATAAATATATTTTTTAAGAAATCACATTGTATATTAAGGTCCTAACGAAATTATAAATTAGTAATTATTAAAAGTTCTCATATATATATATATATGTTATCCACTTGAACATTATAAGATAATTTAGTAAAATATGAATTTACAATTACTTGATTTTGTACTTTGGCAAAAAAAAAAAACAATGAATGAGACCATTAAAACTTTCAATTAATATAATTGTCAGTATACATTCTTTGAATGGTAATTAAAATTTGTGTTTTAATTTATCTCTCATCAATAACTAATGTACATTGTAAAGGGGGCGGGGTGGTGTTGTTGCAGAGAAGAAATAGGGGACTGGGGAGAGGCGGTAGTTAGTTTGTTTAAATTTTAATTTTTTATAGTTTTATTATTTATCCTTTAATTAATTCTATTTTTATTTTTATAACAATTTCATTAAAAGGCAAAATAGTTACAAAAAGTGATTAAAATTAATATATTTTTATTTTATGTCTACTATTAACCTTTTGCTAAGCAAAATGATTATTTAGAACTATTAATACAGTTTAAAATCATTTAACATGTATGTATAAATCACGTAATTATTGTAATTAAGAAGTAGACTGGTGATGAAACAGGGTACCAACCACCAAAGACAAATAAAGAAAACGCGAGGCTCCGTTCATGGAAATGTACATAATTTGAGCTTAAATCGATGATGAGTGCTGTATAATGGGAGATAATTCAATAATATGATGATGAAACGAACCTTTGTTAAAACCTACTTAATACATTTTTCATTTTGTTGAAACCGTTAATCAAATTCGGCATGTAAATTATTTAAGTTCATTGTATTAACATGTCGGACATTGCATACAAGAATTTAATTTGGATTAGTCGTGCGATTTTTCATTTTGTGAGAAAATTCTCGATGAAATTAGAAATGTGAATTCGATCGTTCTAAAATAAAATATTGGATTAGGCACCCACAACGCTACATTTTGGAGCTGGACGGGGGAGGTTGCGGTTGTAGGTGGGCCGTTGTGGGTGGGGGCGCATATCACGTGGCGGGCCGTGCATGCGGTACAAAGCACGATTTGTTCAATGATCGATCTGGTTTCCGAGGATTGTTTAACAGTAATTATGAGCTAAATTTAGAGGTAAAAACACAAGGATTTACGTGGTTCGACTGTTAATTAAGTCTACGTCCACGGCTCAAGGCATAAATGTGTATTAATAACTTTCGGGTGTTACAGTTATTTGTCTGAGTGAATGTGTAATAAATGCCATGCTCCTAGCTCCTATTTATAGATTTTTACATGGGTTTGGAGGTGGGCTTTACTCGGGGGCCGAGCCAGGTTAAGAATGGGCTTTTCTTGGGAACTGAGCCGAACTGGCACGTGCAAGTGGGCGGTTGGCAAGTGGATCCGAGCTTCTAGATTCCTTGGGGGCCGAGTCGAGCTTTTGGTGGGCCGAGCTTCATTTGAAGGCCCACTCGTGTTGGGCCTTTTAGCTAGGGCCCATATCCTATCATTTAACACATGCGCATGCACCCCCATTGCGCTTCCGGACCAATGAGGCAGGCACGTGCACAACACGCGTGCGTGAGGCGCGTCGGTCAGAGTTATGCCCACTGACCATTTTTCATTTTTTTTTTATATATTTCGACTGTTGCTGGTTTTTCCTTTTAATTTCATTTTATTTCTTTTTTGCCGTTTTTCAACATTTTCTTAAATTTTGTACATTCGTTTGAATTAATTTTCCCACGTATAAATATCCCTCTTTTCTCATTTCTCATTTATCATCCCAATTCTTTCAATTCACATCCAAATATTTCCATTTCTATTCCAAATTCTTCACACAACTCTTCAAAATATATGGATCCCCATAGATTCAATGATTCATCCGACGACGCATCCCATAATAAATCCAACGAGAATTCGTCCGCGAAGAAGGAACCAATATGAGAGTTGCAGAGGTGATGTAACAATACATAGAAACGAGGGCAACAACGCCGCTGATTTCTCATGTACAGATGATGTACGTGTATTGAGAGCGTGAAAATGCCGCACGACGTCTTATCAATGATTATTTCTCCGACAAGCCACTATGACTTGCAACTGTATTTTGTCTTACAGCATGGAGAGACACTTACACTAGTGGACACAAGGACTCACACTGACGATCATCCTCGAAGCAGTTGCTGACTATAATTTATTGATTTGGCATGCATTATTTAGCGTTTCTGACTCTAACAATGACATCAATGTCCAGAACCATTCGGATATCTTCAACGATGTATATGATGGCAAGACACCGACTATCACATTCATGACCAATCGTCGACTCTATAATATGAGCTACTATCTAGCCAGTGACATATGTCCGAAGTAACCGGTGTTTGTCAAATCGATTACGTGTCCGACTGAGCCAAGGAGATCATTGTTTGATCAAAGGCAAGATGTGGCGCAAAAGGACGTTGGACGCGTTTTCGGTGTATTCCCATCACGTTGGGTGATCGTGAAAGGTACGTCGCGTGTGTGGTACAAATCATGCATCTCTGACGTCATGTATGTATATATTATCCTGCATAACATGATAATCGAGGATGAAAGAGACAACACAACTAATTTCACCGATGAAAATCAGGCGGGCGCCTCTATCTTTGCAGCCGCTGGCTACAACCTATCTCAAGGTGCAACACCTTATTTCGAGATATTCAAAGTTGACGCACTTCTGTTCGTGAAAAACGAGTTCATGACCAATTCCAATAGTATCTCATTGAATAAATTTGGGCACGCGAAAAATGAGTTTACGCCTCAATTATATATTTTTTATGTTGATTATGTAATCTTTTTAATTTTAATTATGTAATTTTTTTATTTTAATTATGCAATTTTTAAAGTTTAATAATTTATTTTAATTTTCGGAGTATCACAAGTCAAGTAAATATATGAAATTGAAGATTGATATAAAATAAGGATGAATTAAAAAAGTAAGCGGTGAAACAAAAAATAGTTAAGGTATGACATTGTTTATGTTTTGATTGTTGTTGGTGTTTCTAGTAAAATATGAAAATTTGATATGATACGTGAATAGTTAAAGTGTGATATAGTATGTGACTTATTGTTGTGGTTGGTATTAGTAAATTGATTTATTTCGATGGAGTATAAAGTAGTCGTGTTTCATAAGACAAGTGTTAGGATATAAGGCCATCCATAGTAACGTCCCTTAACCATCTATTCTCTTACACTATTCATCTACTATTCATGGGCCCCACATCACTTTTTACTCATCCCTTAACTAAGAGACAACGCCCGTAATACTCATCACTTAACCATCCATTCCCTTACACTGTTTATGGGTCTTAAAAATTTTATTCATTTCTTATTTATTATATGTTCTAATTAAATTGATTTTCTGAATTAATAAAATAGGTGAAATTCATTAAACAATTACATAATTTAAAATTCCTAATATTACATAATTTAAAATTTCCTAATTTATAAATAAAAAATTACATTATTTTAAAATCCTAAAATTACATTATTAAAATTTATAATTTAAAACACAAAAATTACATAATTTAAAAAACCTAAAACTACATTATTAAAAATCCTAATCATTTGACAACATACCGAAATCCTGCTGGAGATTGTTGATCAATCTCCAGTGCACGTCCAATTGTTCAGGCGTCATAGCACTAGTATCTTTGGAATATGTTTTAGCCAACAAGTTGTACATTAGCGTTTTGTTGGCCGCCGCCATCGCCTCCGGATCCACACTGCTTGAAGCCGACACTTTTTGCCTTCTCTTCGTCGCCTTCGTTCCGAACGAACAGGCTCGACCCGACCTCCCTGACGCCTCGGAGCTCGCGCCTTCGGATCATTCGCCACCACTCGTGGAGTAGTGGCCGCTCGAGGTGTGCTTCGTGTCTTCAGCGCTGAATCGAGGCCCCTCGCCCACTTGTCGATGCTTCGGACCTTATTCCAAGTGACGGCGTACTTGAATGGTCTACGGTGTCATTTTGGTATACTTGCATGGCGGCTTTTAGAATATCTACTTCGCTCGTGCTGCTTGACCAATCCTTCTCCAAGTTGTTGTAGATGCCGCAGAACTTGGAGATTTCAGTGCTAACTCGGTCAAAATGAGTCCAGATCATCTTCTGAGTACGCGCCAAGACGCCCTCCAGTTAGCTGCCGTTGTATGTAGCGGCAACCCCTTCCCATAAAATTTTGGATTTTTGTTGGTTGCCGACGATGGGATCCTCGCTAGTATTGACATATATCTCGAAGATCCATTTTGTCTCCTCCGAGGTGTATGCTGCTCGAACTTCGCGGCCCGTCGGCTGGTCAGGCAGTTGGATGTCGTCTAACTGCTGCGTGTGGATCTCGTGGTAGGTGGGGAGCTCGTGGGGGTTGGTTGCGGACTGAGCGGAGTCCAGCGTGTATTGCCCCGTAGGTTTCATGCGCGAACCAATCACACCATTGGGGTTGGTTGTCGTCGCCAGACATTTTTACACTTGAAAATTAAAAGAATGTGATAAAGAAGATGAAGTTGAGAGAGAAATAGATGGAATAGGTGTGGGAAATGAAGTGGGGGGTGGGGGAATGGGGTATTTATAGAAGTGTGTATGGATTTAAAAAAAAAAAGAGAAAAAAGTGAAATGGCCGTTGTTTTTCCGTTGGAATTTTTTTTTTTAATTTTTTTCGAATTTATGCGGAATAAAAAAAAAAAAAAAAAAGAAGTAAAAAACTCACATACTCGCAGTGGCAATGAGTGGGTGAGAGACGCGCCCATCCCATTGGACGTGGAGGCAAGGAGCGCTTGGCGGGATTCCTGCCCTCTTTCCTCCGCCTCGCGACGCTCGTCCCGCCAAATGACCTGCAGCCCGTGAGCGTCCCGTTCTGCCGAGATGGGACACGCCCCCCACTGCGGATGCCCTAAGCAATTGACGTTGGGTTGAATTTTGTAACACATATATTTCTTTAGCGGAATCTATTTTAATTTTATTTTGTCGATATGTAAAAGGTAAATACATTTTAATGAACATTTAAATATGGCTTTAAGAAAAGAACATTTAAAGATCTTTCCCCTTATTTATAATGTGTTATTTTTAAGTAATACTCCCAACTCTTTATGAAATTTACAGATATAATTAGTACTTATATCAATTGTTCGTTTAATAGTTTGACATCGATTGTTTTAGCAAACTAAAAGCTGCCATGTTCCACTGCAAATAAAGACATGGAAGGCATTTTTATCCACTTCAAACTCGATTCATTTATTAAAAAATCAGTTTCCGGCAAACATATCATCTATAATTGATCGAAAAAAATAAAGTGGATTATTAATTGAATAACAAAGATAAATACAAATTAATGAATTATATTTCTTAAATTCAAATTAAAAAGCAATTATACGATCAAAGTTGGGATGGACTATAACTTAAAAATTTCCGTGGTCTTAGTATAATTCATATATTAATAACCAAATCTAAATAAATTTAAAATGTTGTCAAGTACGAAAGAAAATCAAACCAAAATCCACCAAATAAAAGCAAAAAATTAACGAAATACGAGTAAAGAATCGAGCAAACTCCAAGTCTCTCTCTCTCTCTCTCTCTCTTTCCTTTCTCTTGTGTGATGTAAATTCTACAACAAACTCTCATCTACTCTTCTGATTCTCTTCTGCTTCCTTTACCTTTTCCTCCCCACCTTTTGCATTCCTCCCAAATCCGAACAACTAATAAGTTCGATTCTCCAATTCCGAGAGCAGGCAATCAGCGTTCAATTCGTTTCTGACGCTAATTGTTGGTTTTGGTAAATGCGGAATGGTGGTACTGCAACTATGGTTGGTGAATTTCCCCACGCCGACATCGAGAAGCAGAAGAACGGCGGGGAGGAGGACGGCGGCGGCGTACCGGAAAATGCGGTCGTAGGTCAATCTCAGGACTTGTCTGAGAAAGTAATTGACGTGGTGGTCGTGGACTGCTCCAACAAAGGCGAATCGTTGCCCGAGAGAGATTCGAGTACTCATGAAGAGTGCAGGTATATCTCCTTCTGCTCAAGTACTACGTGTTTGATTACTCCTTGTTAGCTGAAATTTCGGATTGAATTGCTGGAATGGGTATAGTAGTCGCTATACTTGGTCTTTCTGATATGAGATTGCTGAGTTAGGCTAAATGCATAAGAAATAAGAAATGCGTGTGTATCTGTGATTCAATCTACGTGATTGATTAAACGACAATTTCTACCGTTTGATTTTTGTAATTTTAGGACATTTTTTAATTATTTTTTAAGCTTTCATTTTATGATAAGGTGGACTGAATTGTTCTGAAGTGAATATATAATCCTCATTTTTTATCTTCCACCCGTTTGTATGCTCCAAGAATCGTGGTCTCGAAACCTAGTTCAAAGGGCATTCAAGAACCAAATGGAGTAAATGGTGGTAAACTGCATATTCATGGGAACTAAATCCAGTGAGTCACTATGTGGCCTGACAAATTCTTGTTTTTATTAAGATAATTGCGTACTGCCATGAATTTTTGAAGTCCAGCTCCAGTTTGAAATTCTTTAAGCCAGTTAGAGGATCTTAGATCAATCAAAATTCAAAACCTTGGTTGCTATTATATTCTTTTCTGAGTCCTCCATCAATTCAAGTTCTTCCATCCATGTACAGCCTAAGATATTGAAACCAGTATGGTGACATCAACATACAACATAAATCTCTAGCCCAAAACCCCAGATGTAACTATCTTTTTCTACCTAGACTATTTCTGTTACTGATTTGGATCTTCTGTACTATCTGTACAATGGGTTAGTAAGTCTAGATACTTTATGCTTTTATTACGGACTGATCATACGTGTAACTGTTGCTTTTAAGGAAACATTGATTACTAAAATTACTTGCGAAAAATGTAAATGATACTTTTGGTTTTTCTCAATGGAAGTTTGTAAAAGTAAATCAAAGCACAAACTCTTGAGTGAAAAACCATGATTTACTATATCTATATGTGCTTTTATAGAGTTTAATTTTAGAATTCAATCTTAGGCCAGAAGAATATATGTGCACCATATATGTGAAGAGAGCATGTGGAACCATAATATCGACTGTTGCTCTTGCCCTGTTATTTGGATTGTTGGAATTCCACATGCTCATCTACTCAAAGTCTGCAAGAGTATATATCAATTGGTGGCAGGATCTATAAATAGCACTGTCTTCTAGAGTTGTTTGCAATTGGAAGCACATTTTCAAGCTTATTGTTGGAGTAATTGGACTTTTTGGATATTTGTGAGTATGAATGCTACGATAATTGTTGTATATTTGAGAAATCAAAGTTTTGGTATAAAACAAGCATATGTGCAACAAACATAAAGCTAGAAGTTATCATGAATTTCTATGTTGACGGTTAATGAGATATGGGAGAAAACTTGGATATATATGTGGTCAAATGTTTTCTTAAAAACAAGATAAGATTTTATGCAAGGTTTTTTCCTTACTTCTTGATTTTCATTGATAAGGAAAAAATGACCAGGAATCCAGTTGCATCTGTTAAGGAGACTATCAAATTCAGTGGTCCTGTTCACCTGAAGCGGCTTCAGAAACTGAAATTATATAATCTCTATAGATGTCTTATTTTGCATGATCTGATTTCTTGGTATCTAATTTTTTGAGTATATTCATTGGTATCTAATTTTTTGAGTATATTCAGTGGAAATTAATAATTTAATACTACATATTTGGAAAATGGGAATGGCGATCTTTTTAGTTCCAACACCTGAAAAAGATCTAGAGAATATTTATGTTTCTAGCTATTGGGGTTTAACGTATGATTGGTGGCATGGTGCCTTTGCTCCATTCCGAACCCTGGGATTATCATTACTCAAAAGCTTAGTTAAAACAGGGAAGGACTAACATTAGATGGTTGCAATGAAAAAATCTTATAGACTTCAACATCATGTAGCAATGAAAAAAATATTCTCATATTCGACACTTGCCTTTGAAGGGCTAATTGGGCTATATAGGATACAGTTTCCTTGCCAAGGTAAGCAATTCAATAAGAAGAATCTACCTCTTTATGAATAAAGAGAACTGATTATTGCGATGTTGATGAAGTAAGACTAATTTCTTGCACCGTGCTCCACAGGCACCTCTAGTTGATGTATTGCTACCCGTAAATGTAGAAACTTTATTATTGTTTGAAGATTGGTCAAACTTAATTTTTATATGTCCAGTGCACTCTTGTTGCGTGTGGCAATTATTTTGGGGTACTTCATTTATAGTTTTGAGATTGATTAAAGCTGCATGATCATGTTTTCTCATGGCAGAAGCAATTTTATATCTTCTCCATATTCAAAGCATCATCTATTCTAGCACTTTCTGATAAAATGTAATTTGAGATTATGATTAGTAGTTACTTATTTTGACTGAAGAGCTCAGAAAACATTCTAAATGGATTGTAATGATGCTTTCGTTTTACAGGGTATGCCAGGAGGAAAATGAAGAAGCCTTGATCAGTCTTGGATGTCTTTGTCGTGGCGGTCTTTCAAAAGCACACCATTCGTGCATAGTGAAGTGGTTTAATACTCGAGGTTCAAATAAATGTGAGATATGCCAGTTAAGTGTCCAAAATTCTACTGATGGTTTTAACTTAATCTATGACGGATGATAATGAGCCTCCACATTTCTTCATGTAGGCAAGTAGCTGCTAATGTAATACCTCCTGATCCTCAGGCAAGTGTCGGTCAAATTTAGGTTTAGATGCTTAAGATTTGATATAGAATTCTGATGGATTTGTATACACTCTCTTCTCTACTTTTGTACTTGTTGTGATTGCATTCGTGATGCATACTAAAATCTAAATGGCATCACAGTTTGAATTGGTTTAATTTTGTCATTCTAGGCTATGGTTGAAACCTTAGTATTTGTGAACTTAAAACTATGTTTTGCTTAGTGAGGCACAAGAAAATTGCCAGTTATTGTATGTCTTCCAGAAGAACATTATGACTGAAGCCGGCATAATTTATGCATTTGGTGCTGTGTCTGGAATTCTATATTCATTAGGCAAGGATCATGATTCTTGCTTACAATACAAACCTTAGTGGTGATAATATCTCTGACTTGATTTTTTATGCATGACAGACTAGTTACTGGGTTTGGACGGTTGATCCAGCCTTTAGAGCTCAAGATCGCCAAAGGGTGAGGAAACATTATTTTCTTTTGTGTCAAGTAGCTCTAACATCTCTTTTTGTCGAAACCCACTACTAAATTACTGATTATTACTTGATAACAGGGGTGTTTTAGTCCTCTTTGGGTGGCATTCTCCATTCTTGTTGGTGGTCTTTTGCTTGATGTGCTGATTTCCATAACCCTCGGTGTTTCTGCCCTCCCAGTTAACATCATCATTGGTACAACTTTGTCACCCAATAGGATCAACTCATGACCAAACTTAATCTGCTTGTTTATACAATGTGAACTACGGTATGCAGGAGTGATCGTTGTGCTGGGACTTGGAACAGCTCTTCGACTGGGGCTAGAGTTTTGTCAAGACTGGAATGTAAGAAGAGTGGTGCAACGGGTAGAAGCAAATGCCGCTATTGGGTACCATCCGGCATTGTAAGCTAAATTTTTACTTGCATATTTTGTGAGCGGATGTGTTGTGTCTTAAGTTAACAAAAAAAGATCTAGCTTTGTTTACCAAGTTAGGCGATGGTAACTAGTTAGGAGGCTCATTGAGAGATCTTTATTTCATCTTGCTTCTACTGCTGACTTGCTGTATATATTATTATATTGTCGCTGATTCTTTGTGAATGCATAGTGAATGATTTCTGTATGTAGTTGTACTGATATTTTAGGTAATTTCTAACAGAGAGGATCAGTTTCAAAAGTTCAAAGTTATAATTTGGACCAATTTCTAAATCGGAGCATATTTGGGTCCCGCCTGTATATAATGACATAGCTTCGTTAATAGTTCAACATTTAAGGAAATTAAGTCGATACTTAATTTTCAAATTATTTTGGAGCTTTCAATGTTGTACACCCCCAATTGTTTATGTAGGTATGTCCATCTTAA
This sequence comes from Monilaria moniliformis, assembly GCA_034509125.1. Taxonomy (NCBI): domain Eukaryota; kingdom Viridiplantae; phylum Streptophyta; class Magnoliopsida; order Caryophyllales; family Aizoaceae; genus Monilaria; species Monilaria moniliformis. The sequence goes on along the minus strand of JAYDZE010336709.1, from coordinate 3,090 downwards.
ATTCATTATACCAACATGAAAGTCAACATTGTGGTCCTATTACTAATTTAGTAGTACTGCATTTAATCAACTTTGCCAAATTAATTAGGGGTGGTTATTCGATGGGTTAGGTTATAAGTGAACTGAATTTATTGAGTTCGGTTATAAAATTGAACTGAATTTGTTGGTTAACCGAACAAAAAACCATCCCGAAATGAAATCAAACGGCACTATTAATCAGTTAGTGTAACCGATATTAACAGGTTACAAAAGAGTCCAAGTGAGGTGCTGTTATGAATGATTTGCACACAACACATGTGCTATTACTTTTTAAATACTCGACTTGTTTCAAGTTTATTTTTGATATGGGATTTGAGAACATTTTCAAATTCCAGCCTTCTCTTCTTCTCAGCTAATCCTACCAGTCTACCACATTCTTCTCAGTTCCCATATGGCCATAGCAGAAACGGACCCAAGATTGGGTTAATAACACTTTTGTATTGTAATAATTTAGTTTTCCCCCCTTCAGTCCGAGTAGGAAGACGTTGGTTCTTTAGGCAAGAGCCAAGATGCATGATGACAGTGGAAGAGTCCAAGTCCAATATGATCTATTTGTAGCTCTTTTGAATGCAATCTTTATTCCTTCTTCCATTCCTCTAATTAATTCGAATGATGAGGATTGAGGTACTTAGTAATCTTAGTAATTTCTTTGTCACATGTACGGCAAGTTGCGCTAATAAAATAATTTCCCAAAAAATATCAGACTAAAAAGCCCACCTAGTTGGCCTGTTGGCCTTCCCAAACTGCGGTCTAAAAAGCCAAAATCTGACAATATCTGTGAGTTGGTTATATGTAAGACTTTCTTATTTTTTATATTGGATTCAAATTCTTGATATGTAGTTTGACCTACTAATTAGGCTGGTTGTAAATAAGATTTATGCATGAGAATATCGGCAAGCTGGCGCAGTGGCCAGTCAAAGATTAAGTTGGTTGTACACAAGTTTTACTACATGAGGATCTTAGTACGCCTATTTTGCAATATGATCCGTCCAGTGTTGGGCTGAGCCTAGCATTTGACTACCTAAACGAATTGGTCGGGCTTGTCATTGTCTGTACAAATTGCTTGGTGGGAGGGGCCCCATACATTTTAACACCTACCTATCTATGTATTAGTTAAAAAAAAATTGTGAATTTTCACTAATTGGCACGACCCATAACTTGAATATTTAGGGATTAGGAATTATCCGTAACTGAATAGTCCAACAATCCAATAATATTCAGAAATAGCGCAAGTTACCCCATAGAAATTCATGTATATAATTTCTTCAATTGGTTGAAATTATAAACTTTTGATAATCACGGCATACACAAATTCACTCTATATCTTCAATTATATAACAAAGTGAATTTTTCTATGTAATCTTTTGTACGGTGGATCATTTGTTGCATCATGGTCCCTTTTACTAGTGAAATTGAAAATATTGAAAATTCATTATATCATCACAAGCAATCATGAGATTGCATACTATATTTAAAGCTAAATGAGATATAACCATTTTGGTATAATAGACATAAAAGGCAAGTATCAATTCAGAAAAATGAAAATAAAATAAATGTCCAAGACTTTTGTGAAGATATTTATTAAGAAAACAACTGCGAAGAAAATGATATTTACTTTTTTACCTTCTAACAAGAAAATGACAATTATTTTAAAAAATCACAATGAGACTAAAAGAATATAACAACGGTCAAATTTGTCAACACCGTATTCACCTCCTCATGGGATTCCATCTAAAAAACAAATAAACCCATTGATTCAAACTTATATACATTACCTTAATAAAAATAAAAATATATAAATTATAGATATAATTATCATTTAAATTATGATTTTACGTTATCTTTCGGTCAATCTCATAACTTATTACTTAGGAATTACTTGCATACACAAACTATAATCCATAATTACTGCTAACGAATCAAACTCCCCAAACCACGACCCTGCATAAATTAAATTTCCCAAAATTTCATCCTCTTCTCCGTCCTCCTCCTCTTCTCCCTTTGTGGTTTCTTCTGTGCAAATTTGCATTCACACAGTGAAGGTGTAGCCGGAGTATTTTTTCCCTCCCCAGATTCCATGCCCTAAATTCCTGCTGCTCCGGTGCTAGAATTCGGCAATTAGAGATCAGCGGTGGCGGGGAAGGACGACGAGATGGCGAAGCAGAGGCCCTGGGACGTTTTCTGTACATAGAGAAGAGAGAAAAAAGATGGCGGTGGTGTGTTTGTGTAGAGAGAGAAGAGAGAAGATAGATACAAAAGAAAATGAATGAAACTAAAATGAGAAAAGAAAAAAAAAGAGAAGAAAATAAAAGGGATCGGCGCCGCGGTGGGGAATCTCGCAGCGTGCGAGTTCGGGAATGAGGATTCGGAGGTGGGGAAGATGGTAGCTGACGTTGTGGCGGTGGTGGGGTATGTCGAATATTTTTTGGCCAACTGCGACGTCGTTAATTCGCAGTTCCGACGACACAAAGAGATTCGAGGAGTTGGAAAGATGATGGGATTAGGGGGTTGTGGGAGGGGAAAAAGAAAAAAAAGAAAAGAAAAAAAAATACTTATTTAGTTCGTTTTGATCGTCACGGTACAATGTCGTGTTAAAGAACCGGCGTTTTATTCACGGCGGAAATTCCGATAGCCACATCACATCCAATTTCATTTAATATGAGGGACAATCGCGAAAGCAAAAAGTTACAATATTAATTTCCGAATTCAAAAATTATAAAATTAATGGTAAATTAATTTAAAATTATAATTTAAATAACAATTATTCATAACTAATTTATTATACTACTTATTAACTCAATAAAAAAATATTTTTTAACATTTTAATTAAAAAGAAAGAAAGAAAGTAAAAAACTGCTCCTTACACAGAAACCCTGGCGAAATTCTTGATGTGGGTGATTCCACAAAAAAGGTTCCCGAAATGGGAACCTTTTTTTTTGTGTTTCGTAAATGGGAAAGACGCATTCCCGTAATACGTCTTCACTTAAGTGAAGACGCATTCGGCGAATGCGTCTCCCACTTAAGCGGAACGACGACGTTAGCTGGAGACGC
>JAYDZE010336598.1:0-17997 GCA_034509125.1 Monilaria moniliformis | reverse complement strand
TGTGATGCTGTAGTTTATATCCATTTGTTATTAGTAATTATATTGTTTAATGTGACAAATATTTATATCCGTGTAATGCTTTGTTGTGTTTTGTGTATTGTCTTTTTGTAGTGTTTTGTGATGTTTCTGAATAAACGTGATATAATAGGGGTGTAGATTCGGTGTAGATTACGTGACAAAATTATCAGTCATTTTCAAAATTATCTCCCGCTCGAATTTTTCGCGCAGACAAAACTGCTGCTTTGATGCTCTTCCCGTAATGGTGTAATGTTGTATCGTATAATAAAATTTGGACTGTCCATTGGTGTAATCCAATGGTCGAGATTTGTTTTTAGTTAAACACTATAGGGCTGTTTTTAGTCTAACGCACCCCATATATAGTATATGCAAATACAATACATCTCTGATGACTAATACAATAAAAATCTCACAAGTGCAATTGTAATGCAAATACATGAAAAAAGAAAAAAAGAAAAGAAAAGTTTAAAATGCAGAATTGATTTTTCTCTTTCTTCGCCACCATCATTTTTTCCCAAACAGCAATCCGAATCGCAACAAATTTGAAGATTAGTGCACTGTACGGTGGCAGCGGCTTCTTCGTCCTTTACCGACGCGACGAAGAACAACAAGTGGTAGTGGGTTTCAAGCGAGGGCCTCAACGACAACGACACAACAGGGGCAGATATGCTCTTGAATCGAGGGCGGCCAGATCTGAAGATGACATCGCGAGGGCGGAAACAATTGCTTTCTGCGGCGACGGGAGTGTGGAAAAGACGGAAGCCGCAGTTTGGTTTGGTTTCTTCGACAACGGCGGAGGTAGCCTGGATCTGAGGCGCAGCAAAACGGAGGCGGCAGCAAGGGTTTCAGTCGGCTCGACAAATGGGTGACGGCCACACCTTCGCTCATCGTATTCTCACCAGCAGCAAAAGGGAGGTTGTGGCTAGGGTTTCAGTCAGCGTGGCGGATGAGAGGTGGCCACACTTCGCTTCCTCATCTTCTCACCCGCAAGCTCGGCCTTGCAAGCGCAGAATGGAGGTTTGGCTACATAGTTGTTGTCTGGTGTGAGTTACGCATGCGCTGGCGGATGAGGGCTGCCAATGGCCGTAGGTGGAAAGGAGAAGAGAGGCTAGAGTTTTTGAAAAAGAGAAGGTGGAGTAGAGAGAGAATATACAATGAGAAATATTGAAAGAATATATGAATTTCAAAATAAAAAATAGTGAAAATGCGGGGTAAATATATTCTTAGTACAAAATGTTTCACTTATGTTTTATATTGGTACAAAAAGTTTTAAGTTTGCATAAGTCATACAAAATGTTTTTCTTATGTTTTAGTTTAATACATTCCGTCAATTACGATTAAACGCCGTTAAATGGACTGCATACGTGGCATTCGAGCGGTGTACGTGGCATCCGAGTCACACTCCCAACTTTCGGTATATGTACATCATTCATACAAAATATTTCACTAATATTTCACCAATGCAGAAATTTGATTAATTTGATTAAAGTTCAATGATAATTTTGTTCGAAAATTTTAAAAATTAATTATATTTTAATGGGCAACTATTGCTTCTCTATATTAAAATAAATCAGTTCGGCAATATTTAAAAAAAAAAAAATTACGGAGGAAAACCGAAAACCTAAGAATGGATCAAAAGTGAGAATACAGAAAAATTGTGGCTATTTCGAAAATAGAAACAAGAAACGCTTCCCACATCAAACTACTGTGCCCCAAAGCTCATCAACCTGCCCCACTTCTTTCCGCACTTTATCTGAATCCTTCTACAGAAAAAGAAGTGAAAAACATGGCGTTTTTGCTCAACAAAACCGCTCTCTCCGCACTCCGTTTCAATTCCCAGGTACGTGTATGAGCATCGCATTTCGATTAGGTTTTCCCCCCCTTTTAATCGTGGTGTTCAAATGTGGAAATAAGCAATCTGTAAATTTGATGGGTTTGATATGACAATATGGACAGAAATCAAATGATGCGCTGGCGCTCTCAAGGCGTGGATTTCATGTGGAGCCAGGGCCTCGCGAGAAGGCTGTGAGTGACTTTCATTTTTTCATTTGGTATTGTATTTATTTATTTTCTTGTCCGATCGTATATATTGGATCCGAATGGAAACGTGGGTAATGAATATGATTCTATGTTTATGGTTGATTGTGGCTTTTTGACCGAAATAAAGAGTTTGAGCTTTTGGGTTTGTGGAAAATCTTTTCGTTTTGTGCGATATTAGATGTTTCGTCTGTGTTGAACCAACTGAATATGGTTCAAGATGGAAAACAAGAAAAGATAAGCAATAAGTTGGTGTGCTAGATTGTTTCATTTCGATCTTAGTTGGAAGTTCAAGCTCGAATGTTGAATTGTGGTTATAATTATAGGAATTGAATTTGTATTGATAATTTTGAATTAGAAAAGGATCTCCTTTTTTGTTGTTGTACTTTTGGTAATTCTGGTTCTTAATGACAACGAGTAGAGCAGTGTTATGTTTCAGCAGTGCTGTTGTTCTGGTAGCTTGCATTCATGCTTCATTTGAAATTCTTTGGAAATAATACCTCCTCCTTCAAAAAGGAAATGAAATTTGCTAGAAAATATCAAACTGGTCTTTAGTTGTATGTATTATGGATTTATCTATCCCACACAATTTGGCAGCATTTATGTTTTTAATATGAAGTTTGAAGGTGGGACTGACGAGTGTTGATGCTTGTCAGTGTCAAGAGCTTAATCTACCAGAAAATAAGCAACATAATTTGATTAATTTACTTTTCTCCTTGAGCTATTCTATTTATTTATCTAATTGGAGCTGGCCTGGGGATGCATTCTTAAAGGAAAGTCAACATATCTAATGATTATCTCTTTCTTTGAACTTTGATGTTCTTGATTTTTTTCTCTTCATCCCTGAATGGTTCTTTCTTGAATTTCCGATACAATGTTTTGCTGCCTCGGATCCCTATCACCTTGTGATATACAGCTTCCATGTTTCAGTGATCACTTCTTTCTTTCTCTCCATCTACATGTGTTTGGAAATTATATCAAGGGACTGAAACTATGTATTATTGCTTGCAATGTGGAATACAATTGAGTTGATAACTGATAAGATTCCAGAACGATTTGAATGATGACATCTTTTTCATGGCTGTTGTATATTTTACAATGCATTTTTTTGCTTTTGTCCCATGTTTTCAGTTTTATCTTCTGGTATTTACCATGTCTTGAATGATTCAATTGTTTTTCAGCTCTTGGCAGAGGACTCTTCTCTAAAACGCTTCAAATCACATAAGCAAGGAGTACGACGACTCAAAGTTGTAGGAGATATTCTTACTGTTGTAGTTGTAGCTGGTATGTTCATCCTCTAACACCAATTCCTAATTCTAGTTTATCTGCTCCTTAGGCTGTATAGCTCTTGTTGTATGGTTTTCTCCTTCAAGCACTTAATTAATTTTCTAATATGCCTGTTATAGACTATGTTTTATATATATTTAAAAAAATATAAAGCAGTTGAATCTTAAACCTGAAATGTGTTGTCATTAGCTATCCTGATGATTCTGTATGACACAAGCAATGCTTTTAAATTTGAATTAACTTGATCACCTACTTCTAAAACGTTTGGCTGGGATTATGACTGGCAAACAAATCCATAGAAATGCTTGTGATTGCAGCCTAGATTATTTGAAAAGGTAACAATGGTTGGAAAACTTACTGTTAATTTTACAGTAAAACAGCTCAGTGGAAGTACTTTGGTATATGTGTATGCAATAGGATCTGCTGCAAACCTTTCATATTATCTAAGCAGTCATCTGTTGTATCATATCGTGAGGACCTTTGCATTCTAATCCATTTGAAAATGTTATTTCATTATTTACCCCTCAGAACCAAGTCTTACTTCAAGACGGGGAATCATTGTTTTGTGGATCCGATTGTTGAAAAGAGTTATATACAATAAGATCGAACTGTAGACAGTGACTGTTAGGTTTGTCTAGCTTGTTTTCATTTAACAGGGTACCTGACCTCTCTTGTGTTTTGTGATGCTTTTGCTCAGGATGCTGCTATGAGATCTATGATAGAGCAGTTAGGCGAGAGGAAGCCCGTAAGAAGGCGACTTAGAGTGTGCGTCTGCCCGATCAGTCAGTTTGATATTTTTGCTCTAGCAACTTGTTTGAACTCTATTGCTGGTTTGAAAATAAATGCAAAAAAACATCTAATGTCCATGGAATGCTGCACGTAACGTGTCTTCGTTGTGCTTTTTAGCTACAAGATTGCAAGTGGAAGTTTTTCTGTATTGTACAGATCTACGATTTATTGTATCACAAACTAGAAATTTGTGTTGAATCTCACTCCAGATATTTGATCCCAGAAATAACATTATCTACTTGGAAAGTGGTTTTCAAGATTTTGGTTGGAAATGTCAAGACTTTCAAGTCAGAGTTCCAGAGTTTCAAGAAAACGGTGGAAACTGGAAAAGAGGGGCTCACAATCAATGATATTCAATAAGAGACACGTTGATCTAAGGGTCTAAATGAAAAATCTAAGCCTGTTTCATTTGTATTTTATTTTAGATTTGTTATATCTTGGTGTTTATAATCGATAGTCAAGTTTCCATGCTGCCGATACCACATTAATAGGCTTCTGATAATGAATTTCTGATGTATTGTTCGATAGCTTTGAAGTTAGGAATGCAATCTTAATTCTACCCGATTGTATTTTAACCAAATATGCATGGTAGGTAATAAGAACTCATCATTTTGTAATATTTTTGTTTTACAAACATTAAATTGAAATGTAGACAACCTTATTGCCTGTTAGTCGAGTTTTCCATTTTAATTACTTTGTGTTCATACACCGTACACGTATGGTTGGCTCGTAGATTCAAGGTCAACTGTCAAATAATATAAGTTATAATCGTTTTATAATTTCAACATGACCTTTTAAAAATTATAATAATATCACCAATTTTTAATACTCCCAACAAATTTATAGAGAAATTGACATGACATGCCCCAACAAATTGAAAGGTGATGGCAATATTGTAATGTTTTTATATATCATGTTAAATTGCTGAATGACTGAAGATTCGTGTATTAATGGGCAACTAAATCTAGAATTTAAAAAATTCATATTATACATCACATTTATGAAAGATGTCATTGTCAATACTTAAATTAAAAATTCATATTCGCCCATAAGTAATTATTACCCACATAAAAAAAAGGCTGTAACTCAATATGTTTATGGAGCTTCATGCTTTAGGATGAAGCTTCTAGATGAGGATACAAATGGGGAATTGTTTTGTGCCCAAAGAAAAACGACCTTATACAACTGGAGGATGTTGGGAAAGAGGTGGTTCGATTGTTGTAATAGGAGGGCTTGTTCGAAAGCCACCCAGATGTATAAAATTTTGGAAAAAGGTTGTTACAAATTTTGAGATTCGTGTCTCAGATATCACTCAACTTTAGCCATTGAACAACTTAGACATGTCAAGCGCGCTAAGATTTATGTTCCTGATCCTCCTCCAAGTGATTGCTTCATTTATCCTGGGCAACATCAAGAAATTGCATATAGCTTATAATGATAGTTTGATTGAGTTGAGTACCGGAGCAAATAAATGGGCAGAGCAGAGTAAGATGCTCACATTCCCCATGATGTCTACTTGGGTGAGAAGATCTGGTTCGTTGCCCCAACTCCAACTTCTCCAGCTAAGACTTAGCCCTGAAACTTGATTGCTGTCCTCAGAGAGTCGGGGAAATCATGACCTTCAAAATCAAGTTTCAATGATACTCCGTTAGTGCTTCAAATTGTATTTCAGAAATCCGACTTCAGCCTCTCATTTAGCAAGATTAATATTATAAAGAGTTTACGCTTCAATCAAACTAAATTAGATAGTAATTGTCAGTGCAAATCTAAGTCAGATATCATTAACGTTTACATTGATTTAGTTAATACTTACTTAATATGAAATATTTGAATGTAAATTCTAGTATAATTAGGGAAACACAATTTGAACAAAGTCTGTTTAAATACATCCCTCCATTGTGAGCACTTAATTTTCTGAGGTGAAAAGTCAAAATCAAAAAGTAATCAGAGAAGAGGATGATTTTAAAAGTAAACTACATATTTGCTTTAACACTAATTATCAATTACTATTCTATTTGATTTTCTGATCTTCTCAACAGATTGATGGCGGCTTATGCAGCTCTAGTTTCTCTGTTGAATACCGTGGAGCAGATCCAAAATCACCCTCAACTTTCAACTTCTCTTGATTGAGTTCCTCCGCGAAAAGTTTTGTTTCTTCCTAGATTTCATAGAAAGTTATTCTTCTCATGGAGGTATCAAAGAAGCTGCAGATGATTTGGAGAACCAGATGGCAACTGCAGCTCGTGTGGCTGAAGATGCATTTGAATCCCACGTTGTTTGTCAAATTCATGCCGAAGAAAATCGTGGTTTCTTGCTCGATCTGCAGAAGGTAATAGTAGATATGGATCTTGTCAAAGAAAAGATGTTGAAGGTGAAAGAGGAAAGGGGAGTCAAATATCAGCAGTCGACTGCTAATTCATCAAGATCCCCTATAACTGGAGAGACAATTACGGTGGGATTTGGTGACTACTTGGATCAACTCTTGGATGTGCTTACCAGAAATCAGTCCAGCCGCCAAATCATTTCAATCGTTGGCATGGGCGGTATTGGTAAGACTACACTGGCCAAAAGTACTTTTGAGAATTCAATCATTATGCGACACTTTGATGTCCGTGCTTGGGTGTCTGTTTCCCGGGATTATAATTTGTCAGATATTTTCCTAGAAGTTCTTTCTCACCTAAAAGAACTCACTAGCACTATTGAAGTGGATAAATTTTTTGCCATTGAAAGAGATGGGTATCAATTAGGAGAACGATTGTATAAAACTTTGGCGGGTAGAAGATATTTGATTATATTGGATGACATGTGGAGTGTTGAAGTTTGGGACAAGATAAAGTTTTATTTCCCTGATAATGGCAATAGAAGTCGCCTCATTTTCACTACTAGGTTTTCAGATGTGGCTGTATATTGTGGATCGATTTGTGTTAGGATGAATCTTTTAGATGAGTATGAAAGTTGGGACCTATTACGTGTAAGGGTATTCGGACATGAAGATTGCCCCCTTGAACTAGAACAAATTGGAAGAGAGATTGCTACAATGTGCAAAGGACTTCCTCTGTCAATTACTGTGATTGGAGGGCTTCTTCAAAAGTCAGCTAAGACAAAAGAATATTGGCATGATGTCTTAGTAAATATAAGATCAATATTGAGTTCAGGAGAGGGTGACCAATGCTTAAATGTGTTGTATTCAAGTTATAGTCATTTGCCTGTTCATCTAAAGCCGTGTTTTCTTTACATGGGGACATTTAAAGAGGACTCGGAGATTCAAGTCTCACGAATCACCAAACTTTTGGTTGCAGAGGGATTTCTAAAACCAAAAGGTACTCGAATCTTAGAAGAGGTTGCAGAGGATTACTTAAAGAATCTCATTGATAGGAACCTCATTTTAGTTGGTAAATATCATAAGAATGGAAAAATTAGATCTGTTCACATTCATGATCTTCTAAGAGAACTATGCATAAGCATAGCAGAGAAAGAAAAGTTTTTTCCTGCTGGGAGAGTTTGGTATACGAGCGAGGATTCTTCTGTGGAACATATATTAGAGAACTGTAACTTGCGGTTCTTTGCTTACAGCAGTCTGTCTAATATCTCCTCGTTCGTGCTTCCTTCTTCAATATCCTTGCTTTGGAATCTGCAAACATTGATTTTTGGTGGAAGATGTCATCTAATTGATGCACCAACTGAAATTTGGAAGATGCCACAACTTAGGCACATCGTGTGCAACAACATTCATCTACCCGATCCTCCTCCAAGGGACCGTGAAGACGACTTTTGTGTTTTGAGAAACTTGCAAACACTTGGGCAAGTAGTGAATTTTAGATGGACCGAGGAGGCGTGCAAGAGAATTATCAACATCAAGAAATTGCACGTGAGTTTTGATGATAGCTTGACAGGTTATGAAGATTGCTTGTGCTTAGTCTATCTCCACAATTTCAGCTGTTTACATAAGCTTAAATCACTAAACATAAGGTTCCCTTTTTGTTTATCCCGATATCCAATGGATCTGCTGAATAAGAGGCTCGGTTTCCCCACTTCGCTAAACAAGTTGCATTTGAGAAACTGCAGTCTTACTCGAGAAGATCTGGCAACAATTGGTTTGTTGCCCCATCTACAAGTTCTTGAGCTAGAACACATTTCTGTTTTGGGAGGTGAGTGGAGCGCTGTCACTGGTGATTTTCCTTGTCTGAAGTATTTGAGAATCAACAGTTGTGATCTCGTGTATTGGGCTGCAGAGACCTCTGCTTTTCGAGTTCTTGAAAAGCTCATTGTTCAGGATTTGTGGCAGTTGAAAGAGATCCCTTCAGAAATCGGAGAAATAAATGGGCTCAATCTCATTTATGTGCATCACTGCTCTGAGTCTGCGGCCATTTCTGCATTGGGAATTAGGAAAGAGCAAGAGGGTTTTGGGAACGATGACCTTCGGATTCAAGTTAACATCTCTTCTAGCTCCGGTGATAGTTTCTGGGTAAGGGTGAAAGCAGAGAGTTTACCCATCGATGTTATTCGACACAGGCCTTTTCAAATTCAGCATTTTGGGTAAAATTAGTTTGTCACTTCATAGTCTGTTTTCCATTTTTGTTGATTTAATTTTTTGTTTGTTGAGCGTGAAGAATGGCTATGGTGTTGTTACTTCGGCGGTTATAAGAGCACCCATAACGGTGCAACCGCTGCCCGTGCAGGAGGGGAGGACCAGTGGGCCGCACCGCTGCGGCGCTTCCTGCCGCCGGTTTCTGTCTCAACATCGGGCATTCAGCCCAAGACGACCGCCACGCGCCCGCGCACGTCACACTGCCATCGCGGCCAATGGGGTGCGCGCGTGCGGCGCACGCACTTGTGCCGAGACTGGGCTTCGTTCTGCAACTTTCTTTTTAATAACATTGCGAAAATGTTTTGTTTTAATGCATTTTCAGCAATTTTTGTAGTCCAACGATACAAACTTCAACTTTTCAGTCCAACATATTTCTGTTTTTATATCATATATTTTTTCAATTTTTTAATGTAATTTCAAATTTTATAACTATTTGCAAAATATTTAATTAGGATATAAATAAGATAATAATATAATTTAATTGAAATAAGAAAGAATAAAGAAAATAAAAGATGAACACATGAATAGTGATAAGGAAAAAGAAATTAAGGACCTACTATCATGACTGTTAAAAATTTAAGGAAAAAGTAAATATAGAGCCCATAAATAGTGTAAAATAAGAGAAATTAATGACATGATGTTGTGGATGCCCTAACCGATGGTTAACCATCCAAACTTTAATGAACCATCGAACTATAGAAAAGTTACATCTTTTCATGTTCATGATCTTATAAGAGATTTTTTATAATTAGCCTAGATTAAAATAGTAATGACTAATTCTTTGTTTACTTAGATGGATTGGAATTTGAAATACTATAAGACTTGATAACTCATGTTATTTGTGTTAATTTTGCTTGATTCATATTTCTTTAAAAAATAAAATCAAATTAATTCTTAAAAATGCTCAATCACATATCTTATCAACTATTTCGGTTAAAAGTTAACTGTTCCAAACAAGAGAATCTCAAACCCTCATTGTTTAATTTATAAAATTAATAATATTTCTTACAAAATTAAAATTATTATAATATAATAAACTCGAATTAAGATAATAAAGTGCATTCCAACTAGTAAAACGCTTCCTATATAATCAATATATTAAACATTCAAGTCACCATAGAAAGAAAATAGGAAACTACGTACCCTCATAAAAAAATGAAAATTTATAAAATAACGATAAAATCGGGTTAACATCTGTTACTGAAAGTTGAATCTTCAAAAAGTTATACCACCTTAATTACGTAGGTAATAAATAACCCAAATGATCAATTATTAACTTAAAATATTGAAATTAAAAACTTTAAAATAATTATATATCCTAATAGCAGGTAATCAATCCTAGTTAATAAATACTTCATATGTCTCATATATATATATAAGCCTGTTTCTTTTAGACACAAATACTTAAGAGTGTTGATTTTTATTGTAAAACTATGTGAATAATAAAATAATTTTTAAATGTAAATAAGTAACAAAGTATTCTAAAAATAAAATAAGCTAACGTATATGAGACAGTTCAAAAGAAAAATAGATCAATATAAATGGAATGAAACTAAAACATAATAAAGTAAGATAAATATCATTTAATATTTTAATATTTTGAATTTTTACATTTGTGTCCTAACGTAAGTATGACTATGGACCATATTCGGTTTTGGTTCGGATATAAGAATTGTTCATATTTAAACACAATTTTCTTTCTATATATAATATATATATATTGCAAAAAAAGTTTAATTCGCTGACAAAAGAATATCTCATAATCGCCACTATGACTAAGGAGATTTTTGCAGTTTCCGCTTCCACCGTCGCTGTCGAGCAAGCTTTTAGCACGACCGGTTGCGTCTTGGACGAATTAAGAAGCAACATGTCGACAAAAAACATGGAAGTCAACCATATTGCTTGATGATTGGGCCAAAGCGGAAATGAGAGCTCAGGAACCGGATTGGGACGTTCGTGTCGAGAGCAACAATGAAGAATATACGGAGTCATAACGATCCGAGGCCGATTGAAGAAGGTAAGTTAAGGTAAGAGAACTACACGGACTTTGATTACTCAATAAGGATACGTAGGCAACTGAATTTAAATTATTTAAAGTCTAACTTTGAGGATTTAAATTGAGTTCAAGCCATTTTCCTTTTTTTTTCTCATTTGCTTGTTGTAATTGTAAATTACTAAATTTCTTTATATTATTACTTTGTAATTATAATTGTATTATAATTTGTTGTATCAATGTATTTTGTAATGTATATTTACATATTCAAATTATAAATGAAATTTCATTTTCAAATATTATTTTCTTTATCTTTTTTATAGAATTATACTCTTATCCATTTTGAATTAGAATTGTATAAAATCCCAACTCGGAAAAAAAAAACAAAAAAAAAACAAAAACAAAACACAACACAAAAACAAAAACAAAAATCGGAAAAACCAAAACCGCTACAAACCGTCCAAAAATCGGCCGTTTTGGAACCGGAACCGAAATGACCAGTTTCCGGTTCCAAACCGAACCAGCATTTCCCCCCACAGTTTGGTTCCGGTTCCAGGTACCCCGGAACAGGAACTGGCGGGCACCCCTAGTTGCACCTTCAGCTAAAAGAACTGCTTCTCACTTATCCTGAAATAGTGGACGCTTCTGTCAGCAAACAACCCAAACCGTCCACCTTTAACCATCAATTGATGAGTTTGGCACAAGTTTCATGCAATATACAATTCTTTTTTTGCTTCATATAGTTTGGGACTGCTTGTAGAGAGAGAAACGACAATATCTAATGTAAGAGTTGAAAGTTATCTAGATTAGGTGATGCAGAAGCTAGTGAAATTGTTATGTAGGATTAGGTGATGCAGAAGCTAGTGAAATTGTGATAGAGATAGGAGGCAGAGCGTTTTTGGCAATGCAAAGAGGGCTGGTAGCTATTTTCAATACTTGATCCAATCACAAATATGATGCCAACTCAATAATATGGCGGCATTCATATGCGCGCTCGTGCACAGTGAGTGTGGGTCAAACCCGTCATGACCAGTTCAGTTTTTTTTATAAAAACAATAACTTTTATTCGTTAAAATAATAATTTTATTAAGAAGAGCAATGACTTTTAATCACAAAAAGTATCACTTTATATTTGGAACACATTGTAATTGTTATTCATAAGATTAGTCACTTTTATCGATAACTATAGTCACTTTTAATACAATCACTTTAACAACATAACTTTTATGTACAAGAATAATAATTTTTTCTTTGAACTCATGGTGAGAAAGAGCTCATACAAATTTTTGTCTAATAATAAATAGTTGCCTACTCCAAACTCACGTTTTTGTGCTTGATTTTCACAGAAAAAACGACAGATACTTGACTCACCAAAATGTATTATGAATGCAAGCAGCCGAGTTCCTTGCTGCAATCTAATTTTGTTTGTTCTGTGTAAACAGGTTGCAACATTCAAAAGGTTGAGGAGGGTGATTTTTACTAAAGAAATACCGAGGTCACCTACTGGAAAGATTTTGCAGCTTAGACAAAAGGTTATCATCACCAATATACGTAATATTTGGAGGTGAATAGAAAGATGGATTCTCCAATGCAATTCCTAAGTAAATGTTGCTTCCCCAATTTGGTCTTTTTTCCTTTTCAGCATGAGACTTTAGCCTCAATAATCCTCATTCCACTGCTATTTATTTTCTTTTGGCATTAAATATGAAACCGTTCAAAAGGTTGAGGTGGGCGATTTTTAGCGAGATCACTCTCAGGAAAGATTATGAAGAAGCTCAGACAAATAAATTCTAGCAAAATTCTAACATCAGATTATTACCTCGTAAATTTTCTCCTCAAATAAGCCATGTGATAGGCTGTCAAAACGCTTCATATGTTTTCTCCAATTAGGCTAATTATCAAAAAGATACGTTCAATCATACATCACAACAACAACATCAACATCAATATAATCGTGACATGTAATAATACGATGTATGAGATGAAACATACAATTCAGAGTAAATTCCTTGTGTGGTACATTTGCCGCTCCAAACAACTTGTAGCAACTTTAAGCAGACTTTAACTTGTAGCAACTTTAACTATACAGAACAAGCTGCACAACAGCTACAAATGGTAAATTTACTCATGCCAACGAAACAAAATAGCTGTAATAAGTTATGAAAGAGTATATTCATCTGTATTCATCTGTAATCCCATCATCCGATATAAAATCATCACATGGTTGCAATCAAAATTTCTTCATCAGCACAAAGATGACAGGTATTTGAGTATGACTGCACTACGATGAAAAGGTAAAGTACAGACCCATAATACCATAGCCATCACTACTAGAACGAGGCAAGATAATAAAAGATTGTATCATAATTACGATGAACCCCACACATACATGTGTATGGGGAAAATAAGGATGAAGATGTTAAAGAGCAAAAAAATAAGGCAAGTTCAAATTCCAAAGGGCTTCAGTTCCATCAGCACTAAGACCAGCCTCCTCAGAAAGGTTAGGATGTCGCACCAAAACTACTTCTAATTACGACCTTCAGTACCTAGGCACCAGAAGGTTTTTTTTTTTTTTTTGGCAGTAAGAATATCTACAGTATGCATGAGTATATGCCGCCCAGAAAGAGTCTGCCCCAATGCCATGGATTATCGCCCTATGCAGTTAACAAGCGGAAGAGGTGTGGGCGGGATTTGGACATAAACGATCTACTAACAAGCCATCCATCCTCCGAAGAAAAATCCATCAAGATGATAGTAAATTAGCTTCAGAAACTGCGGAAAGCAAAACCCCATGTCAACTTCACTAAGCAAGACAGCATCCTTAGAATATAGAAAATTAGTACATATTTGCCTATCAGTTTTAATTCTAGAATTAGTATTTCCCCAAGTCCTAATATATTAAAAATTCTCCTCAGTCACTTCAAATCCTTAATTCCCTGAAAATGAATCTTTAGTTAATGATACATTCAAAGGATAATACAGATGCAGCACCAACAAGTTAACCCTCATTATGTAACCCATGTTAATGCCCATCACATATCATATTTTTTAATGTGAATGCAACTGAAGCCTTGATGATCATCAATCTGAACAAAAGAGCTTTCTTATATAATCTATTTCATTCCATTAGGAGAGAAGCTTACCTTCAGTTACAGCAACGCTGATGAGAATCAGCACTTCACCTCACAACATTGACAGCCTCCTCCATTCCCTATTTACATTGGTACAAATCAAATCATAATATCAGCCAAAGAGTTTGAAGGGAGTAAAGTTAATTTTTGTCCATTGGTGTACTCACTTTGTCATACTAAAAAACAGAAATATACATAAAAAATCACCATGTCAATCTAGCCCATTTTACGATATGCAGAACAGGAATAGAAACGGCACCAAAATCAATTGATATAACAAAAACACAAAAGCTTATATACTCTAAATAAGTAAGTTTTAACTTCATATTTTAGTGAAGGTAAGCATGCTGTGGCAGCTTATTAACTGCATTGAAGTTGCCAAAAAGCCCCTACAGTGAACTCAAGTTCCAAAAGAAGCAACTTTGTACTTAATTGGATAGTCCTCTCAAATAAACTGAGAGAACAGAGGTAAGTTCGACTCAGGCATACAGATCCAAGCAGTAGGACAACTATTTCCCCACATACAAGCAAGATCTCATCTAACAATGATTATCATTGGCAATAAAAGTTGCCTACTACAAATTTAAGATAGTCCTTCCCAAATTAACTAGTACTTCATAGTGGAATGCATAGAAAAACACTTACAGGCTTCTACGAATTGTTATGTTCCAGATGTTTATACTCTACTGCCATGAAGACTGCTTGCGTCTGAACGACTCATTATCCCAGCCTCCGTCAGGCTCTTTCCTTTTCAAGATACCGCCTGAAACAGAAAACATCCTAGCCTGCTCCTCCGCTAAACCTTGCAAGGTGGAAACAGCATGCTGGCCTGACGAAAGAGGCAACATCTCCTCCCTAGCCTCACTTTCCACAGCTCCAGGGCCTGAATTAAGGTCCAAACCCTGTCTGCTCCACTGTCTGTTGCTCTCTAGCATGCTGTTATTACTAATGTCAGGAAAGGTAACCATATATGGCCTCTGAAATGGTGATGTCACTGAACCAACAGGTCCCAGATACTGTGAATTTACTGGAGATGCAAAGGGCCTTGCAGCAGAAGAATCTACATATGAGGCTGCCCCAACAGAAAATGTGGCTGATGGGAGAGGAATGGAGGTCGCGTAAGGAAATACAGGTAACTGGAAAGGACTGGATGGGTATGTCACTGCAGGCGATGATGATAATACTGATCCATGAAACACCTCAGGATTACATGGAGCAACACCAGTAGGATCAAACGTTCTCTGGGATGCACCAGGTGGAAAAACTGAAAATGGTTGCTCCCCTCGCTCGGGTAACATTGATGGAATTGCCATTGAGTACACATTGCCAGGAGGAAACCAAGATGAGAAACTGCCCATAACTGAACTATGTGTTCTAAGACCTGCAGAAGGCAACTGAGACGTACCACCCTTGACTAGTTGATTAATAAATGGAAACTCCTCACCACTACCATCGTCGACTAAAGGTCCATTGTTAAGATCAAAATCCCTCGAAACATGTAAACTATCGAAATGTTTAGCATGCAGTGCGGATGCCTCACCTTTAGGATTGCTGCTGGTTGAGCAGTGCCCAGTATCATTTGCACAATCAACTCTGTTCAAATCAAGATCCAGGGCACCACAACCATGAGCACGCAGAGAATCTGATGGCTCATTTAGCGATGTCACACGGCTACTTGGTAATACCGAATCAGTAGCCAAAGTAAAACCTCGAGAAGTCATTTCCTCCAGAACTCTTTCGTCTGGCACATTTAGATCAATATCCAAGGGGATGCGCTCATGTTTAGTGGTAGAAGCTTTACTGGGCTCAGCAGGTCGAAATGCACTGGTGGCAGCAGAATTCTTCCATCCAAGTTCCACTCTACATTTCAATAAGTCCTCTGGTGGAACAAATGGGCATTTGGCAGCTGCAGCTACAGTAATGGAGGCAGAATGGCCACTTGGGATAGACTTCACAGAAAAAGGTAATGAGTTAATGACTTGAACAGTTGCTGCACCTGATGATGTAGAAGTAATGGACTCCCCATATTTCCCATCATCAGCACAAAAACCTTTGTTCAGGTCAAACTTCAATTTTGCACCTTGATCTGTTTCTCCTGGGGCGGGAGAAGCTGTGCCAGAACCACTGAGAGCATATTTGTTAGCCTCATCTGGCTGAATGCTAACAGACTTGGATCCTGTCAACTCAGCCTCCACCTGAGCTTCATTTCCTGCTGCATCAAAACATCTGCTCTCAGGCACTGATATATGATTTGGAATCACCTGGTTTTCTACATTATCCTCTATATGCTGACAGTTGAGATCATGAGATGTGGAACACAAATCAGACACGATATGACTTTCATCAGCTGCATCCTTGTCCACTTCCTTGTCAATGTTCAGTCTTCCAAACTTGCTCGTGGAACTATTTGCAGCCCCATCACTGTGTTCTCCAACTTTTTCTGCATCACCAGCTTCTGGCAGCGATACCCGGTCACTTTCAGCTTGGTGTAGCTTTTCACAGTTAGCTGTTTCTGCAATTCCGGACTTAACAGTTGCAGCAGTCAGCTTCTGTTCTGTATCAGTTGTCCTGTTCAATCCTTCATTTACAACCGCACCGGAATCAACTTGATCAATTGGCTTTGGCTTTGATCCTGTAACTTGAATCAATGGCTTACACTCATCAACTCTTGAAAGATCACTGTGTTTTTCTTCAGATACCAGGACATCCTCTCCACCACGTCGACAGTTCAAGTTACTAGTAGAACCATTATCCATAGCAGCCTTCTCCTTGTGGACTCCTTTGTTTGATTCATCACCATTTCCCGTCTTTTCATTAGGCTTCCGTGTAGTCTCCAAGTCGTGGTCAACACTGCTTCTCAAATCTATGTTAGCTGAACCAATTTCTTTTACTTGGTCTCCCGTATCAATATCTTCAGAAGAATGAGAAGCAACACACTTTCGATCACCTGAAAACTTAAGTGGTGCAATAGCCTGTTTCTTTCCATGACAATCAGATTCACTGAACTGTGTTTGCACCACCAAAGAGCATTCCTCAGGGGTAGACTTGGATTTTGCCTCATCACCAATGCAAACTTCCTCAACCGCATGAGCACTTCTTTCCATAGAATCAGCAGGAGAAATTACATCAGATCTAGACATTTCTCCAGCTGCCACACTAGCAAGTAAGTTCATTCCAACATCATCTTCAAGTGATAAGGATGAAGCTGCTTCAGAATACTTTGCACAGCTCTCAATTAATGCATTCATAGGACTAAACGAAGATTTGCGTAATTTTTCTGAATTTAATTGGTTTTTTGGAAGTCCCTCTACTATTCTCTTGGAGTCTTCAGAGGCCACGCCTTGTTCCTCACCAGGAAGAACAGCAGGTGACTCACCACCCTCCTTTTCATCCAATTCAACCTTTGGATCTTTATTTTTCCATGCATTCGTGCCTGCAGCAACAACACAACGATGTGTATCACTCTTGTCCTTTGAAGCATGATCAGACTGCTCGCTTTTGTTAATAAGCACGGGAGAAGAAGCTCGGCTGCTCATTAAGGTAGGATATTCCAGAGATCCCTCATTCATGCCTTGGGCAGGACTTGTTACTTGGTTTGGTATCTTAACAATTAGTTTATGACTACTCCCTTTGTTGATGGGCCCCTCAACAACCCTCTCATTTGTTAATGAAGACTGAGAAAATTTCTCCAAAGCAGTATTTTTGTGTGCTGAAGAAACTTTACTGGAGCGGTTCTCTTTCTGATTTCCAGATGCTGATACCCCTGGAGAACCACTTTGTTTTCGATTACGAGCACTACTACTTGAAGTCTTATTAACAGTCGCCAAATCTGAAGTGAAGCTTTTCATATCATCCTTCACCGAGATAGACTGACCATAACCATGAGACTGGTTCGAACTACTGCTCCTATCCTCCCTATTTTGAGGAGCATCAGCACTGCCTCCACCAGAAGCATTGGGTGGGTTATCCTTTCCAGAAGTAAACGACATAGCTGGTTTCACAGCCCTAGGCGATGAGGATGCAGCCCTAGGCGATGAGGATGCATACTTTATGATACTTTCCCCATGTGAAGATCTAACTGAAGTAGTTTTGGCAGCAGAATTCTGAGAAATTGAGCTTTTCATGGCAATATCAGACCCACTAGGGGTTTTGCT
>JAYDZE010336487.1:0-17997 GCA_034509125.1 Monilaria moniliformis | reverse complement strand
GATTAAACTACCAAAGGTGCACACTTCAATAGCTTAAATAAATAAAAATCATAGCATAAATTAATCCATGAAATCAACTATTGGAACAATTGAGTCAAGTAAAAACATTATTCATCCTATTACATACTAGGGATAACAGGAAAATTTAGCCTAACATGGAGAAAATAACACCAAAAGAAATAAAAAATTATATTTCTGGCATTGACAATTGATATTTATAAAAATTCACGTGTCAATTGGGCATAGCTGGGTGGGCTCTGGTCAATGCCCATACCAAATTTTCCCAAAATTCAGCATTTTCCTTTGTCATTTTCATCTTTTTTCTTCTACAAACCTCTTCCTAACAAAGAAAAGTACTTAAAAGCGGGTGAGAAATCAATAAATATACATGAAAATTAGAGAAAAGATTATAATACTTTATTTGCATCAATTAGAATCTTCCAAGTGTTACAGCTATATTTATATAATTTCGTTTTCCCATTAAACCACGCCAACAAGATCTCCAATCTTATTATTGGGTTACCACTACACTCATCTTTTAGATGTGGTTTTCAACCTCATTCCTTATAGCAACTTATGCATTTGGTCACGATTTAACCATTTGGTTAACGAATCCGCTAAGTTATCCATTGACCCTACGTAGTCAATGAGATAAATGCACTCGTCATCAATTGCCTTACGGTATTGTGTCGTAAACGGATATGTCGAGATTTACCATTATACAAGCCACTTTGTGCTCTCCCTATAGCCGCTTGGCTATCACAGTGTATCACTATTATGGGCACTGAATCTTCCAACATGGAATATCATCTAGGAAGTTTCTAAGCCATTCGACTTCTTCCCCTGCTTTATGATGGATCGAGCAATACACGTCTGTTTTGTTGATTTCCACGATATAGCACCACACCCCACAATGAACACATACCCACTCGTTGAAAACGAGTCTCTTGAATCAGAGATCCAACTTGCGTCACAGTACCCTTCAAGTACTTGGGGGTATCGCGTGTAATGGAGCCCAAAGTTAAGATTATACTTTAAGTATCTCAAAACACGACACAAAGTATCTCAATGTTCTTTGTTTAGATTTCTCGTCAATCGTCCCAACTTGTTCACCGGACAAGCAAGATCTGGTCGAGTGCAGTTTGTGATAAACATCAAACTCCCTATGATCCTTGCATATTCTTCTTGATCCACGGGGTCGATCGTGTACACACTCAAATGCACGTTGGGTTTCAGCAGAGACTTAGCTGGCTTACAATATAATGAGTGGAACTTCTTGAACACTTTCTCCATGTAATGAGATTGTGTCAAAGCAATTCTCTCACGATCTTTTACAATCTGGATTCCAATAATCACATAAGCTAGACCCATATCTTTTATATCGAAATTAAACTTCAACATATTTTTCTTCTCGTTATTAATGCTGCTATTGTTGCCCATATTCAACATATTGTCAATATAAAGACACTCAATAATAAATCCGTTGTCCGCGTTCTTAATGTAAATACATTTATTCCACTCGTTGATAGTGAACCGTTTGACAACATCACATTGTCAAACTTCAAGTGTCATTGCAACGGAGCTTGCTTCAATCCATAAAGAGACTTCACCAATTTGCATACCTTCATCTCTTGGCCATGTACTGCTAACCTTTCAGGTTGTTCCATATATATTTATTCTTCCAATTCACCATTCAAGAACACAGTTTTCACATCCATTTGGTTAATCTCAAGATTGTGCAAAGCAGCAATCGCAAGAAGCACCAGAATGGAAGTTATTCTTGTAACTGGTGAATATGTGTAAAAAAAGTCACATATTTTTTATTGTTTAAAGCCTTTTACAACTAGGTGAGCTTGGTACTTATCAATAGTACCATCAGCTTTATATTTCTTTTTCAAGATCTACTTGCACCCTAAAACCTCGCAACCTTCCGGCATGTCCACTAACACCCATGTGTTATTTCACATGATCGATTAATCACTATTGTCTGCTTCTAGCCAGAACGACGTGTCTAGGCCAGACAGAGCTTCTGCCAAGAACTTTCGTTCTTCATCCAACATACAAGTTATGAAGTCGGGATCAAAGGTCTTAGCAATTTTGGATCTTTTACCACGTCTTAGTTCTACATCCTTGGGACTCGGCTCGTCCTTTTTAGAGAATTAGAACTAATGAATTCATCCTCTATTCTTTTACTAGAACATTATTCTTTCTCTTACAAGGATAAACATTCTCAAAGAATACAACATTCATTGCCTCAATTGTCGTTCCTTCAGCCACATCAGCCACAACTGACCTATGGACTAGGAAATGATAGGCATTGCTATTTAGAGCATAACCGATAAAGATACAATTGACTGTTTTAGGGTCAACCGCAACTTGTTTCAGAGGAGGCACTTCCACCATCGCTAAACACCCTCACACCTTGAGGTATAAATATGAAGGCTTATTCCATTTCAACAACTCGAAAGGGTCACATCCCTACCTTTAAGTGTAATCTTGTTCAGGATATAATCGATGTTAGATAGCATCCCTCACATGTTACGGGGTAATCTTAAATTAATCAATAGAGCATCTATTATCTTTTTGAGTGTTCGATTTTTACGTTCAACAACACCATTCGACTGAGGAGAATACGGTGTCGTCGTTTGGTGAATTATACCACCTCCATGGCATAATTCTGCAAACGGGATTAGATACTCGCCACTTCCATCACTTTAAACACACTTAATTTGACAACAAAGTTGATTTTTTGCTTCATTCTTGAAGTCTTTAAACGCTTCAATGGCCTCATTTTTACCTCTTAACAAGTAAAGGTAATATTATCGCGTGTAATCATAAATAAACGTGATGAAATATTTTTTTCCACCTCTAGTTTGCACAATTTTCAAATCGTATACGTTCGTATGGATCAACTCTAGAGGCTTCGTGCTCCGCTCTACTGAGTGAAATGACAGCTTAGCCATTTTGGTATTAACAAAAACTTCATATTTTTCGTGGAAGTTGAATTTTCTAACTTTTAGTAAATCGAGATTTACTAATCTTTTTATAGCATTTAGATTTACATGTCTCAATCCACAGTGCCGTAAATCGGAGCACTCAAGCAAATAAGATGATGAATCATCTCCCTTATAGCTTATATCGATTCATTAGCGCATGGCTGATACATTCAACTTAAAAAGCCCATTTACTAGGTGGCATTCACCTAGTAACTTTCCATACTTGGTAAACATAATTTTTTCAATTCAAATTCTAGGGAAAATTCATGGTTTAAGAAGTGAGTTTGACACCAAGTTCTTTCGGATGTCTGGGATATGCAGCACATCCTTGAGGGTAAAAACTATTCTTGATGACAATTTTAGGAACACATTACTCATACCAACTACTCGGATGAGGCTTGGTTCCCCATATGGAGCTTTATACCTTCAACGGTTTTGTAGGTAGAAAAGGCTTTCTTTTCATAGCACACATGACATTTGGTACTCGTGTCAACAAACCATTCATTCAAATTATTGGTGGGGTTTCCTTCGGATACCACTGCGACCACCTCGCGGTCCTCGTAATTTTTGACAACACGTTCAAATAATCTGCATAGTATTGCATTCACCAATATTTACACAATTATATTGAACACTAGGTGCATTGTTGTATTCAACAACACATGCATCCCGATAACTAATACCAAGTCTAGCTTGGTCTTATTTTTCCAATTACAAATGATAAACACAACTCCTAGGGAATAGAGTCCCAAAGAGTTAGCCATTTTGTAGTCCAAAAAGCTTACGACTATATGCCACTTCATTCCAGTGTCAGTGTTCCCGTTTCCTCCAGCTTCGGATCACATAATCCTATTTTGACAGTAGTACAGTAATTTGTCTTGTGATTGTTAGAAATTTGGAGATAACCCAAGCCATTAAACAGGTGGTACTTTTGCTATTACAACTAAAAAAAACAAAATGAATAGAATGGGAATTACAACGAAAATAATAAAACAAACCAAACTATAAGTCGAGTCGAGCAAAACCTTCTTTCTGCAAGACAACAAACTATGCTCAGGTTGGTGCTCTCGGATTGGCGTATCGTACCTAAAGATAAAACGACTTTTTCCTAGCGTGTAGAAACACCCAAACCCCGCTACGCACTAGTGAATTTAATGGAGTTACAAGAATTGAGCAGACAATGTTTCTAAAGAATGATGCCAAGTGTGAAAGACGTGAAAATGTTGTGAGTTGTATGTTCTCATCTCTCAAAGAACACGCCTATTTATGGGCCTCAAGGGGAACGTGTATAGGCACCGCCATCAAAACCCTCATAAAGACGTTGACGGTTATGACAACTAAAATGACAAAAGCCTTAGTTGTTGAAAGGACAAAGGCGTTGATTATATGAAATGCCAAAAGTCTTTCATTTATTTCCAACAGGTTGTACAGACGAAAGGAATAGACAGAGAGAAGGGAGAGTGAGCACATGCATTGCGAAAGAGAAAAGGGCCAGAACAGTTATTCCAGAGAGGCAAGTGAAGACCTAACTCACCTACTAAACAAGGAGCCACACTATGAAAGAAGACGAAAGAAGTGAATTTTTCACGCACTCCCACACACTTGTCTGAAAATATTCTCTGCAATTGCCTAAAAAAAATAAACTAGAAAAACCAAGAACCGAAGGATGGGATAGAAGAAAAATGAAGTTGTTGTTAGTGTCAAGGAGATTCACTCACCCCCTCCATTTCTTACCTTTTCCACCAAATAATTTCAGTAGTTTAATAGTCTTTCTTTCGATTTCAACTGGAAATTTGAAGATACTGCTGAAACTCTGTTTTACAAGTTTATTCCAGCTTTTGTTAGTTTGTTTCAGCTTTAATGTTTGAATCTTAGCTCGTTAGCTAAACGAATGTTTCTTTTGGCATACTTGTTTCAGTTTTTGTTTGGCTTTGGATCTGTTTGATGTTAACTTTGGTTCAATAGTAGAGTTGAAGGATATTAGTTTTGAACTCTGTGGTTTCATGTTAATGTAGAAAGAAATATATCCCTTTCTCTCTCATCGATTTCAGTCATGTTTTTAGCTTAGGTTTTAGTTCATGTTTCTTTCGATAATAATCTAGTTTGGAATTGAGTGAAATGAATTTCAATTAGTTGTTCGAGCGTTGGAGAAGTTGTGTTCGATTAATCGATTTTGATTTAAAAGAATCTAGGAGTTTTGACGTCTTCAATATTAGTTTCGTACTACAAAATTTTTGGAAATAAAAAAATTGTTAAGTGTTGTTTTCAATTCTCATGCTAGCTTAGTGTTAGCTTTAGGCAGCATAAATATAAGTTAAAGTCTTTTCCAACCCATTCGCAATTTAAGAATTAAACTTTGTTTCCATTCCATTAAGCACCTTTTATTTGCCCATTGCTATCTGCAATGATAATTTCAACGTTCCGACTTTTGAAAATTGTTCCCAAGTAGGCAGTATCACCGCTTGTACTTTAGCTCAGTGTTTCGAAAAGGAAAATAAAACTTGCTCGAAATTTAAGGCACAGTGGCATCACCGAAATCCAAGTTTAGAAAATCACAAATTAGTTACTCTCATTTCTCATGGGATACAATCTCGCTTGCCGTATACTAAATTGATAGTATTTTGTAGTGTGGAAAACAAAATTTCTTTGATCAATTGAAGTGTAGCAATGACATAAATTTTAGCTAACCATTATTAGGCTGTCAAATTATTTGATTCCGGACAATCAAATTTAATATCTTTTCTGTTAGAAATTTTTGGCTTTAATCTTATTTTTTTACTGGCCAACCCTCTAAAGACATTCACAACAGAGGGCATGCTGTTACATTTTCCTTACACTATTCATGGGTCCTACAACAATTTTTCACCTTAAAAATTTTCAACTTACAACAAAGTCCGAACCTTAACGTTCTATTATACTGGTCATTTTTTATATTTTAAATTCTTTCATGTTTCATATAATTTTCAATTGTGTAATTTAAATTTGATTTTTGTTAAAAGAAATTGAATAATTTAATTTAAATCGAACAAAAAGAACAAAAAATAAAGAAAAAAACAAGATAAAATAAATAAATAACGGAAAAAAATAATTGTACTGCAAGTGGTTTTTGAACCCAGCAAAGTGGTGTTTCAACTGCTACCTTGACCACTACACCAAAGCCTATTATGTGTTTTAAATGAATACCTTTAGTTATTAAATAGAATTCAAAAAATAAAAAAAAATATATAAAAGCCAACAACAACGACGAGGGCTCGCTGAGTCTTACCAGCAGAAAGAGCCGACGGCTTACCGCTCTGCAGCGACGGTAAGCTAAGGACAACAACAGCAAACAGCGGGCGGCTCTCATAAATAGCCGCTGTTAACCATGCTCTAAGTTGTGTGCCAGCTTTATCGAGCTATTTGGCTGGAGCCAATCAAAAATTGAAATTTTTTGAGCTATACATCACATTCTTATTGAATTGGCATACTTAATTTTAAAATTGCATAGTGGATATGACGGATTGACGGTAAAAATTGTACATATTTTATTGTAAACGACTTATTTTGCGCGCACCGTTAGAAAGCAACTAATAATTTGAGAATTTGGACTCAGTTACGTCTAAATAATCCTATTATTTAAAAAGGATTATGTCATGCAAATTTGTTACTTCCGTGGTGTTTTTGGACTCCTTTTAAATAAAAATAGAAAAAAGTACAAAAAACATAAAGCTGAGGGAGATGGACATGCAGCGTATAATATATAATGATCACACATAAATACATCTCATTTTTTACAAACCTAAAGGCACTAATCATTGAACAGTTTTTGACAATGATTGGGCATTTTAGGAAGTTCCCACGTCGTCATTAAATTAAATACTCTACTAATTAAATCCCTAGTTGTAAAATGACAATTTATTAGCATTTCTTTCTCATAACTTAGTTCAGTTGCACACTCACCAGTGACTGGTTAGTGGGGGCTATCGTATTATAAAAGTTTTAATTATGTATATAGTATATTAGTGTGAAAATAACAGTTTGCTTGATTAATTTAATAATATGATTTGATAAAAAGAGTTGCAATTATTGATTGATCGTTGGTTAGCTTGTAAAAAATGTTATGAAACTTTTGTAGCTAAATATCTGGAAGTGTCGATCCAATTTAAATTTATTTATCAAATTAAATAAAAGCTTTTGGTGTACTGTATCTTGAACTGATTAATACAATTACAAATATATAATCTAAATAATTATGATGTTAAGGTATTAACAACAATCATATTCTATGGAGCACAATATAATAATAGTATATGGGTCTCACAGCTATACAAAAGCATTATACGCTCCTACACCTGCACCACAATCGTAGAGCACTATGGAACACAACATAGTTAAAGTTTATTTTTTCATTTCTTATTTTTCAAATCCTTTCTTATTTATATAATATACGATTATATATTGTAATTAAATTGATATATGATTTAATTAAAAATACAACTTTCATTAGAATCAAAAATTATAAAATAAAATTAAAACTTACATAATTAATACTGTAAATTACATAATTAAAATCGAAAATTACATAATTTAAATCCTAAAATTACTCAATTAAAATAAAAAACTATACCTTAATTTAATTTCTAATTTCTCTCCAGTGCTTCCCAAAGAGCATCCATTTCTCATCGTCCATGGTAGACGTGTCTCTACTCAATGTTTTGGCATATAAAGCGTACAAAGCAGCCTTGTTCGTTTTTTTTTCATTTTCTCCATCATGTGATCCACTTTTTCACCGCTACTTGAGGTCGTCGCCTTCTGTCCAATCGGGCGGCTAGTACCGGACTGTCCACCGACACTCCCACCTGCATCATCACTCAGAACAAGCTCACCCTCCCCACTTGAGATGTATTGGCCGGACTAGGTGTTCTCCGTCCCCCCCGAACTGTGGTTGCCTGACCATTTTTTTGTAGTGGCACCTTTTCCCAAGTCGATACAAACTTGAAAGGCCTGAAGTCCTCTCACTCAAAAATATTGAGCGTCTCTTTAAGAATATCTGCTTCACTTGAGCCGCTACTCCATTGTGCCTCGATGTTTCTATAAAGGTCGCATAATTTATTAATTTTCAGATACACTATTTCAAAGTGGGTAGTCAGTGCATGAGATTTGCGCTTAGGGGGGCCTCGAGGACGTACAGAGTTGTACCTCTAGGTAATTTTCTACCAAAAGTTGAAGCCTTTTGAAAGTTGGCGACGCTGGGATCTTTGGACATATCCACATACACTGGGAACAACGTCTTGGTTTCATCAATCGATTAGGTAACTTGGACTTCGCGGATGAGAATCGTCAATATATCGGAGAGTTGGAGCATGTTGAGACATTGGGAAGCCATTTGCGGCAGTTGATAATTGTGTTGGGTGAAAGTTAGAATGGTATGAAATTTGGGAAAAAAGATGGATTGTTCCAATCAATCCCCAATCCCTCGGGATTAAAGCCATGGCTTGGAAGAAATTGTTGTAACTCTGCTGGGTAGTCCAAAGAAGACATAGTGGAGTTTCCAAAATAATGGATGAAAAAGATGAAGAAGATTGTAAAGAGATTGAATAATGAAAATAATAGTTTAAAATGAAGTGGGACGTTTGGAGGTATTTAAAGAGAGTAGAAGAAATAAATAATAAAAAATTAAAGTGGGGGTAGTTGTTGGTGTGTAACGGTTGAAAAAATTAAATGAATTTCCTTCTTTTGTTAAATATTGGATTTTTCAAAAAAAAAAAAAGTAAAAAAAAATACTTTTAGCCGCATCAAACAAAGCACAGTCGCATGACGTCCGCCTCTGAAGCACGCGCCACGCCAATTTGCAGTGGCTCACGAGTGGCGGCAACGTGAAGGACAACATGCGTCTTGTGCGTGACTTGTCCTAATTTAGTTCGAATTATACTTGCAAGTGTACAAGGTTTAGTAGCATAGGGCAAACAAGAGTATCATTTTCCACGGAGACTATTGTACCAATCCTAAGTATTATGAGCCAAAAGTAATCACTATCTAAACACCAATTTCAAGGGATGGAAAGTAACTAAGCAAAAATACAATAAAATGCAAAATTAAAGTTCGATAAAATAAACCAAACACGAGATAGAAATAGATGTAGATAATGGGAAAAAGTGCAAATCCTATGGATCCAACAATAATATAATTCATGCAATTGTTATCCTAAATTCTATGTCAAACAACGACTCGAGAAATACTAGGCCAATCACTAATGTATAATTAAATCTTCTCTCAAAGCATCTAACAAATAGATTACAAGATCAAAAACCAAAGTATCCTTCAAGCAATTGGTAGTAACTCCAAATAGCACATAAAATTCAAGCCCTCACAAATAATCTCAAATATCTCAACTAATTTGATTTATGTGTTGATTTTTCCTCTTTCCATGTACTATTACTCATTTTTCAATTCTTGTAACAATACCAACATGTCTTTCACAAGATGGTCAATCTAAGAAAGTTTAAAACAAAAGAACAATCAAAATAGATCAAGGTCTTAACATAGAATTCAAAAATAAATACTACATGAATCACAATGTGTTTTCACCAAAGGAAATGTAAACAGTCTAACCTAACATGTTCTCTAATAAATGGAAATAAGAGATTAAAGAAAACATTAGGATAGTTTGATACACCCGTGGAGTGGTAAATCTTCACTTGATGTCCAATATCGTCACTCCATCTTCCTATTCTCTTCTTCTCTTTTTCTCTTGTTCAAGTGTTTATTTGCTCTAGAGATTGAGTGTAAAAATATGAGAAAATGGGGGCTGGATACTGAAATTCGTGTGTTTGAGGGGTATCTATAGATATGGATTAAACTGGGCCTAGATTAGGGCTCCAATTATGTGCCACCTCCTTCACCGGCCGGGTGGCTCAAGTGGTCAAGTTCTACCCGGCCGGTTAGGACTCTCTGGATACGGACTGCAATATCAACCGACTGGGTGGCGCAAGTGGTCAACTCCTCCCCAGCCTAGTAGGACTCTTTAGATTCTAGACAAATCCACCCGGTCGGGTGGCTTGTGAAATGGCTCCACCCGGTCGGGTGGAGCTCTCTATTGTGATTCAATGTACCACTCGGTCGGGTGGCTGACCTGGTGCCATGCTACCCGGTCGGGTAGTGCATTCTATCCTCTTCAAGTCTGTATTTTCTCCATTTTTCGTCCCAACGAGTTAGATTTCATGTCTACGCTGTACATTCTCAACAAACACGTCAAAACAACCAATTGATAGGAGAATCAAACATCAACAGCTCTCAAACACACTCTAACATAAAGTTAATAAACCCAAAAGCAGACAACATTACGGGTATATCAGTGCGCGCTTGTGTATTTACACAACATAACGTGTAAAGTAAAACGTTGTGCACGTACAAGACGCAATGGTATGCGCGGCGAGGCGCACAATCTGCGCGTACACTATGTAAAATTTGGTGCACACTATTAAAGATGCCCTTAGTGGATAGTTTAACTGGTCAAACAAATATATATTTGTATGGAATTTGACGATGAATACATATCAATAAGCTATACCTATGTGACAGAATGAAGAAAACTATAAGTTATTTTTTATCATGTTTTCATGTTTTTGAATGGTATTTATTGATGTATGTATGTATGTATGTAACATGTACATAACATTGTTGTTTATTTAATTAGATTTTATATAAATAAATATAGTAAAAATGTGATTCCGCCACTTTGTGGTGCATAACAAAACTTGTCAGTAAAGCTAAACGAAAGAATAACAGAAATAAGTGAATTACTTTATTTTCTTAGGCCATGTTTGATAGCTTGAATTACGCCAACATTAGATTAGTAATCTTGATTTAACAGTGTATTTTATGTGTATGGTAGCCAAGATTTGCAAAAGTGAAGCCCGCGTTAAATAGTCTTTGCCCATCTTGGTCTGCGTGAAAATCACTGTTGAAGCATGTTTGAGGCTATTTTACTATCTTTACCCCTCCCCCATGCGATAGTAAATCTTGAGGCCAAGATTTTAAAAAAAATTACATCATTCTCTTTGTCTTCTTTTCCAGCTCGTCCTACCTCTGCCCCGACATTGAGCTATCTCCCTCTTTTTTTTTCTCGCCAAAAACCTCTTTTGAGCGACTGGCCATTGCGGAAGACCAATCGGCGAGTGAAGAAAAGAAACCGGCCTAGGTAGATGGCGGTAAACAAGCGCAACCTTCAACGACGATGCAACTTCCCTTCTCTCGTGGCTGCGGCGATGCTTGAGACTCCTCCGTCGAGGTGCTGTTGCAATTCGTGTCGTGCGCCGACGTCGAGTTGTCCTTGGGAAGCGGTGGCAGCGGTGGAGGAGCTAAATTTCTGAAATCCAATTGAGTTATCGCATTCGATGCGGATGCGGGTGCAGTGGCGGAGATGGTAGAATTGAGAGGCCAGTGCGTATGTGGATTGATGTCGTCGCTAATAACCTTGTGTTTGATGGGAGAGTTCGAAAAAATATTTATTTCATTATCTCTTATTCCTAACAATCACCCTACTTTCAGAGACCATTTTCAGCAGAAATTCAACAATTCTTAAACCTAAAAAATTGATGATTAAAAATCCGAAAATAGATCATTTGAAATCAGCATACCTATTTCCCAACAAACTATGAAGTTTGATAATGATCTCATCTTTTTTATCACTGAAATTTCCCTTTTTCAAATCAGGCCTCAGATAATTACTCCATCTCAATCCGCGTATGTAATTGATGAGGTGTTGATCTTGATCTTTCATCCAAGACTATTTGTTGGTGTG
This sequence comes from Monilaria moniliformis, assembly GCA_034509125.1. Taxonomy (NCBI): domain Eukaryota; kingdom Viridiplantae; phylum Streptophyta; class Magnoliopsida; order Caryophyllales; family Aizoaceae; genus Monilaria; species Monilaria moniliformis. The sequence goes on along the minus strand of JAYDZE010336487.1, from coordinate 6,219 downwards.
TGCTTTCTCGCAACAAGACAACCGCCCCATGAATCAAGTCAAGAATTGATCTACTTTTCTTCTTGAAAAGAATTATGAGTGGAATTTAGGTTCTTGATGGATTCTTGATATACATATATATATGTATATATTCAGGATGGGGGTGGGGGTGGGTTGGGTGAAGATGAAGAGGAGATGACCATAAGTTTAGGGGCCGATTGATTATAATATTTTTGGTGTATGATTGCCAGATGGTTTATGCTTATTTCTTATATGTCGCAGTTGCTTAGTTTAATGTGTGTTGAATGCAAAGATCATTACTTCAAGTGTAAAGTATGCTTCTTTATTTGTTGCAGTTTGTTTACTTTGAGATGAACATATTCATAATTTTTATAAGGCTAAAAATGTCATTTTACATCATATTTGTAAAATAATCTAGGCTATCAAACATCTCACTTTTTTTTTATCTTGAATCTCACTTTTTTTTATCTTGATTTACATCTTATCCACCAAACAATAAACATACAAGCTAATCTTAATAGTTATCTTGATTCTTATCCCAATTTTTTATCTTATATTATCTTGTCATAGTTATCAAACGTGCACTTAATGTACATAGCAATTATAATATTGCATTAGACTCTCTTTGATTGGAAACACTTAAGAAATAACTTCAAGATGCAGAGAATAATATTCTTTGATAATATCTCATAATCTTATGTTTTTTTGTTTGGAAATAACATTTTAATTTTTCTAATTTTCATTAGTACTTACCAATTAAAGATTTAGTTGCAAAATTTATTATAATTATGGTTTCATTATTTAATAATTAAAATACTATTTTTTTTATCATGCGTTTGATTTAGATACAATAATGATAATTATAATGAGAAATCATGCCATAAAATGTAGATACAGTCACATAAAAGGATGAAAAATGATTTTCAGTGGCCAAAATTATATCGTCAAGAAAAATTGATTTTTGGTTCAGAGGTATTGGTTGGAAAAACAACATACTTTGGTCGGAATCTGATATGTCACATGAACTTAAAAAGTGGTCGTAAATATCATGAATTTAGGCAATTGTGTGAATTTCCTACAATGACTCTTTCTCCAAATTGAAATAGATGTGGCACGTCGGCTTATCTACGTGGACACGCCGGACTTTTATTGAAACGATACCGTTTTTGGAGGCCCCGTCGTTTGACGCCAAATTTAATAATAAAACATCTGACCCCAAATTTCTTTTTCTCATGAGTATTATTTAGGGTTGAATCCAAGCTTGAACTTTACTCTTCTCTAAATCACTACTTCATGGAGTATCCTTCTTTTTCATCTAAATCACTTTCTGGAATTAGGGTTACATCCAAGTTGAATGTTAATTAGGATTGATTCCTTTTAGATTGTCCATCGAAATTTCATATGAATTTTGATTTCGCGTCTTAGAGTCGTCTTGTTCTCTTCATCTTCTTCTCATCTAATTGAATATCATGTTCTTCAAGAACATCTGGTTTTCGTATGACAACAAATATGGTTGTGATTTGTAATCACGGACTTCAAGCTGAAATGCTCATCGAAAAGTGATGCTAATCCTAGACGGCGCTACTATCGTTGTTCGAATTACAAGACATGCTGAGCTAATTACATTGTTGCAAAGATAATTTGTATTAATTTGTATGAATTTGTAGTTTAAATGTTGATGACTTTGTACATTGAGTTAATAATAGAGGTTTAAATTTGAAATATTTTGGATTTGTAGTTTGATGATTGCAAATTATTTCATTGGATTGATTCAGATATCTCTCTGAAGCAACAAACTCTTTTTCAAAGGCTGAAGATTGAAAGAGATAATTTTGAAGAACAACTAAAGTAAAAAATAAAAAATAAAAACAATGATGGATGATGTGCTTGATGAAAAGCTTCGCTCAAAGAGCGAAGAATGTGAATCACTCTGATTAGTTATTAAGAATATAGGAAAAAAATAGATTGATGAAATTTGTGATTGTGAGTTTGTGTGTTATTATTGGGGTCAGTATGTTAGGATAATCGATATGTTTAGGATGTTCCATATGTTATTTGAAAAATTTGTAGTATATTTTAGCTTTAAGTCTTTATACAACTTCGATGTAAAGTTGTTAACTTCGCTTGTGTTTGTATTCGTGGCTTAAATTGAAATGAATGCCCCTTGTTTTGTTCTGTCAAAAGCTCATTTGTATGTCCCTTAGCGTACTATGTTTCTATGATTTGTTATATTGTGTGTGTGTGTTCTATTATTCAATTGTTATATGTTGTATGCGTGTGTTTTGTTCTTCAACATTTATGTGTTGTGTGCATGTGTATTGTTTTTCAGTTGTTATGTGTTGTGTGCGTGTGAAGCATAAGACAAAAATTGAGACAATGAAATGAGGATTCATAAAGCCATATATTATTCCCACCAAAATACAGTTTACATATGCAAAAGTGATCATAACATAAAGAAGTAACAAGATACAACATCACCACAAGTTTGCATCACTACCATCAGAAGTTCAAAAGTAGCAAAAGTAACCAAAGTAGCAAAAGTAATCACAATAGCAAAAGTATCAAAATACAATAGAACAAATTCTTCAGTTATCCATCAGGCTTGACTCTCTTGAGTTGGTAAAGTGGTTTTGGATTTCTTCTTCTTTTGCTACATAAGTGACCTTGCTGCCATGGAAATCACAGATGCTCCTTGTTAAGATGTTCATTGAGATGGTTGGGTTGTTGGAGTGATGTTATTTGTTGGGATGGTATTGCTTGATTGAATGGTTGCATTTTGTGAGGTTGTCATCTTTTTCCCTAAGATGAAACAATAAACATGTATTAGAATGCAATAATTAGTTTGTAGAAATTTAGAAAGAAAAGAAAGACAACTTGTTGTTTATGAGGTTTATCAACAAGTGTATTCTTATATCATCTGGAGTTGTGGCTCTGCTGCATATATCTTTGGCATGTCATTGTGCATATTTTCCCGAGCTTGTTAGGATATGAGGGATCCTTCTTCAGTGGGTCATCTTTCCTGTTTTTTTTTTCGGTCTACCAGACATCATCTTGACAATATGTGGTATAATTAGGTAGTCTTGTGCTATAGGCCATATTTTCTCACCATTCAATGGTGGGATCCCATATGAGACCTATCTACTAAATTCTGCTCAATTTGTTTGTATTCTTCATCCTCTAACACTAATTCCATCGCACTTACGTCATCATTAGTTTCATCTTTGCCACGAGATGTAATGTAGCTACTATCTTCCTCATCAATCTCACCACCAGACCCCACACCACCCTCACCAGCAACACCATATTTAGCAGACCACACCATATCCCCACCCTCACCAGCAACACTATATCCAGCAAACTCACCCTCATCATCACCCTGACCAGCGGATCCAGCAGACTCACCATCATCCTCACCATCACCAGCAAAAATATATCTAGCAGACTACCATCATTCTCACCCTCAACACTAGACTAACCAATACCCTATGAACCAATAACCTCAACAACCTTCTTCCAACCATCAACATAGATATGTTACACTCTTGCTCTTCAAATAAGATGTGACCACATCTGCATTACATCATTGTCATCTCTTAGTTCCTTGTATATTTCCAACCTAGGTATTTCGTATGTTATCCTAGAAAAAGAAACATACCCCAACTTCTATACTTCAGCCTCTACATCTAAATACTCAAACTTGTCTTAATCAAAATCAAACCGCCCAACTATATACCCCCTATATACAATTGTAGAGGACCATAATTCATTAAAGTTCCAGCATAGTAAAAATAGATAGCAAAATTGTCACCACATAGTGAAATCAAAATATGCAAACTTATAAAAATCTACACGAATGCAAATGAAAATAGAAATGCAATCATCGTCAATCATCATCAACAAAAAAACCAATAGATAACACAACAAGCATCATCGATTCACAAACAATCAAAACCCTTGATTTGAGTGTCTCGTTGACCTAAAATCAAAATTCCCTAATTTCAGTTACTCTCTTGACCTAAATCCAAAATCTCTAACACAATAATCAACATCGATGACTAATTTGGAACTTGATGGAAAAACTTTTGAAACCCCTAAAATAGAAAATCCTAAACTCGAACACCCTAAATGCACAAACAAAATTAGAATGGGCACTTGGAGGTCTCTGAAAAGAGAAGACAAATAAGTGCGTGACCACCGAAACCCTAACTAAAAATAATAAGAGATAGAGAAAAATTGAGAAGGGGCCTACGTGTTCAATATTATCCTCCATTAGGGGACCACCGCAACACCCAAAATCTAAAACTCTTCTAGCAACAATTTACAAGATTTCTTCTTTAATATGTTCTCTCTTTTCTCTCCTAACCCCTCACTTTCCACTCCTTTCTCTTCGATTTTCTCGCACTTAGACAATGACTATTCTTTTGTTGTCTGGCTCTTTGTCCACTTTGAAGATATTGCCATGTATGAAGTTCACATCTAACATCTTATGCCACGTCTGAAGTCCATACATGATTAATTCTACTAACTAGGTTTCAATTTGGCTGAAAAGAGTCGTTGCAAGAAATTTGCACAAATGTTTAAATTTCATGACATTTACGATCATTTTTAAAATTTATGAGAAAAACCAAATTTCAAATAAAGTTTATGATTTTTCCAACCAATATCCCATGTATAAAAAAAATGATTTTCGATATCGGTAGGATCCGCAGTCCGAAAAATTATTGTGCGAGTGGATATTCATGTATTCACGTTGTTGTAATTGTTGCATTTCCTGTCAAATTATGTGATAGTTCCCTCTTCTTAGTGGGGCAATGTTGATGCTAACGTCATGGAATATGCATTTTATTCTGTCACACCCACACCTCATATACATAAAAAAGCTATCTATATATATAACTTTGTACATATATATATTGGATGGCCAAATTTAATTTCCAAAATATAAGTCGGTAACTTGTTTGGACCGCTGTCATATCACGGTCTAATAATAATAATTATTATAATAATAATAATAATAATAATAATAATAATAATAATAATGCCAAATTAAATAAGTCGACATTTTAAACTAAGATGGAGTTGGAATTTTTTAGTCTAGTTATTATGTGAATAATATGTATTTGGGATGATAATTTAATATTACGAAGGGAGCGACAAGTTTAAGTAAGCTCTTTTTAGATATATAATTTGGAATTAAAATTAGTGGATCGGAGGGGCCCCAACACAAAGATACTCACAAACAAGTATTCTCAAGATTTATAAATAACCGAGGGGCCCAATTCTTCTAGTGTTTGTCTATAATCTATATTATGTTTCTTATTTTCTTATTTTCTCTTTTCTCTTTTCTGTTTTTCTATATATAAAAAAATTGCATCCGCTATTTATACATGTACCGACTTAAATACGTTACATTCAACAAAAATTGAATCTAATGGCGTACGTAGTATTATTTCATATAAACCACAATTCTAGTAATTACAAAAGAAAATACAATTAGGAAGAGAATCGAAATTCAGATCTTACAATGAATGGATTGAAGAACGTAATAGAGATGAAAGCTGGCCGTCCAGTACGTACAAGCCAGCTAATTCCTGCAACTTAGGATTTGCCCCTTAAATAGATAATCTAACGGTGGAGTGATGAATCTATCATTTATAGGTTGTTAGTTTGAATTCCACGAAATCAAGATTTCATGATTGTATATGTGTAGCGGCTATCAGATTATTAGGTTAATTCTTTTATAAATATTTAAGAATTTATAGTTCAATTTCATCTAGCTAATGCATCTTATATCATGTATATTGCGTTTGTTTGAATAAAAATTGCATAGAACACAAAGTGTTCATGTTACATATCTTATGTGAGCACCGCTTCCGTTTTGTCTGCATTATCATTATTTTTTCGTTTATACATTTACTTTTGATTGTAACACAACAAAAATAATTATTTATATCATGAATATTATAAATTACATAAAAGTTGAAGTTCGATTTGTTTATTTTCTCTATAACTTCAAATAAAATGAAAAAAGAACAAATCGAGCTTTGATTTTTATATAATTTGTAAAATTAATGCCGTCTATAAAAAAAATTTAAGGTATTAGAATCAAAGTGAATATATGAAAGAAAAAAAAAATTATGAAGTGTGCTACATGAAAGCGGTGCTTATAGATGATGCTCATGTAAGGTATATAACATAACATATCTATATATATATATA